>RJWM01012645.1:0-30155 GCA_004363535.1 Dasyprocta punctata
CACCTTTTTATAGTATGCAGGCTGCTCCCCTGGGGTGGGTGTAGCTTCACAAACATCCTTGCCTTCCTTTGGACAAAATGAGGATGTTTACAAAGTAAGACCCCTGGCTCCCTCCCAAGTCTTTCAGTTAAACTTCTGGCCTTCTCAAATTGTAACAATGACCAGGTACCTGTGCTTTACACCCCAGGATGTAGAGCTGTTGAGTTACTTAATTAAGCTACTAGACTTCTCAAGTTGACACAATGTATAAACCGTAACACTACCCATTGTGAAAATCTTCCTTTTTCAATGAAGAATCCAAAAAGAGCTTATTGCCACTCGGTGTAATGTGTGATGTACCACATGAGACTGGCATAGAAATTAGTTTAATTTTTTTTTTAATTATCATTTCCTAAAAGATACAGAACACAGAGCATCCATTTTACTGACATGAAACCAAGCACAGGCAGTGCTGTTTGAGGGTTGGCTGCCGGAATCGATGTCTCAAGGCAACAGCCTGTTTTACATTGGCCTGAAAGGTGGCAGCAAGTTATAATAATAATGCCCTTCAATAAATTATGCCTCTGTATGGCTATGGCCTCATGTAATGTGGCTGTCTTAGCCACTTTCTTGGATGTTGGGACAAAATATCTGACACCTACAACTTAAAGGAGGAAATTTATTTTGGTTGATGGTTTTTAGAAGTTTCAGTCCATAGTCAGCTGGCTCCAAGGCAGAAATAGCTTGACAGAGAGCAATGGCAGAAGAAAAGCTGCTCATGTCATGATGGCCAGGAAGCAGAATCCAAGGGAGGAGCCAGGAGGCCGACCTACTCCTCCAGGCCACACCTCCAGTGATCCACCTCTCCCTAGGTCCCCTCCTAACAGCACACTCAGCTGCTGAACACGTTAGTAGATGAATCCAGCACCCTCTGATCCAATCACCCTCCTAAAGCCCCACCTCGGAGTGCAAAAGAGTTTGGCTTTGTACTCAGTTCACGAATCAGAGTCTATTTCCCTACCTTCTCGAACTTGGATTGCCCAAAAACTTAGCGAGCTACAACAGTATCTGTAGACAGGTGCAGTGGCACACGCCTGTAATCTCAGCACTCAGGAGACTGAGGCAGGAGGATCTCTATGAGTTTAAAGCCAACCTGGGCTACACAAACAAGTTTAAGTCCTCTTTGCACTGCATGGTGAGACTCAGTCTCAAAAAACAAAACCAACCAACCAAACAACAACAACAAAAAAAAAAACAGTCTCAGCAAAAAGAAACAGTCTATTCTCCCACAAGATTCCAGAACAGGTGTTGACTAGAGTTGCAGTCATCTCACATTTATGCTTAGAGAAGGATCCACTTTCAAAAGTACTCAGATGGCTATTGGCTAGATCCAGCTTTTTACAGATTATTGGACTATTGGCCTAAGTTCCTCTTTGGTCATGGGTTAGAGGTCTTCCTCAGTGCTGGCCAGAAAAATGCCTTGAAAAGATAACTCACAATATGACAGCTTGCTGCATGACTGAAAACAAGAAGGAGAAAAAATGAAAGTCTATTATATTCCAATCTTGGAAATAAAATATCATTATAATAAAGTCATCATGTCCCTCTCAGAGGGAGAGGATTATGCAAGGTCATGATGCCGGGTGGTGAGGGTCACTGGCAACTGTGAGAGAAGCTGCCTACCATGTCTATCCATAGGAAATGGATTGTAAGATTATAATGCTTTCATAAAATGGAATCAGGGCTGGGGATATAGCTCAGTGGCACAAGCACCTCTCTGGCAAGCATGAGGTCATGAGTTTGATCCCTGGTACAAAAAAAAAAATTAAATTAAAAAATGAAGTAAAATAAAATGGAATCAATAAAAAGCGGGGAAACCCACCAACAGCAGCACAGATGAATCTGAAAAAAATTCACTCTATTATATTGAGCAAAATAAAGTAACAGCCAAAGAGTACACACTACTAGCTGGAAATGTAGTTTAGTGTACAGCATATGTTTAGCATGCAGGAGGCCTCGAGTCTAGCACAGTAACATCGAAAAGAATACACACAACATGATTCCATTATATGAAATATAAAAGTACAAAAATGAATTTGCAGTTCTAGTTCTGAGGATTTGGAGACTGTCTTAGTCTGTTTTGTGCTGCTATAATATAATCTCACAGCCTGAGTAATTTGTGAGCAAGAATTCATTGTCCTTCAGTTCCAGAGGCTAGAAAGTTCTGAATCAAGGTGTCAGCGTCTGGCGAGGGCCTCCCTATTGCCTCATCACATAAGAGAGGTGAACAGAGACCAAAAGGGTACAACCACTCCCACGGAAATGGCCTGAGTCCACTGACGAGGGTGGAGCCCTCATGACCTACATGTCTCAGTGTTGGCGCAATGCAACTAAGTTCCAAGCATGAGTTTTGGAAAGGACAAACACTCAAACCAAAGCAGAATATTTGTCTGAAGAAAAGTTCTCAGGTGCTAGAAGTATTCAATATCTCCTTTGACAAAATTCATTGAGCTAAGCCCAGTATGATGGTGCATGCCTGCAATCTCAGCACTTGGGAGGCTGAAGCAGGAGGATCATTGAGAGTTCAAGATCAACCTGGGCTACAAAGTGAGCTCAAGGCCAGCCTGAACTGCATAGTGAGACTGTCTCAAAAAAGAAAAAAAAATTCACTGAGCTGAACATGTAATGTGTGCATCTTTCATTTTATGGAAATTACAACTTCATAAATATAATAATAAAGAAAAAAGACAAATCTATAAGGAACCATCAGGTCTTACTTAATTTAACTTAGCAAAAGTTGTGGGGCTGGGATTTAGCCCAGTGGTGTAAGCACCTGCCTGGCAGGCACGAGGTTGTGAATTCAATCCCTGGTACCAGCAAGTAAAATAACATAAAATAAAAAACAAAAGTTGTAATATCCATGCAGAATTGTTTTAGTCAATGTTAAATAAAATATACTAGTCTAACATCATCTTCTCCCAGCCCATGAATCTAGACATGACAGAAGCATAAGTGAGAAAGATGCTGAATCACCAGCAAAAAGCTATTAAAAATGTAATTGGTTGAGGTCTCCTCAGAAGGGGCTTTTCCTGTAGCACATGGTAGGAAATGCCTCATAGCGTAACTGTGGCTTTGCTTTACTCACAAGGCCATTTATTAGATCTGTTGGAGGGAACTATTAACACAGAGTTGGTAATAGTATGAGAAATCTAATAATAATTTTTACCTTAGAGAAAAATGCAACTGGATGCATGATACCATGTCTAACTAAACTATCCAAATGGAAAAAAGGAGTCTCATTTTTCACTAATGATAAAAGTAACTTCAGGTTAGTCAACTACAAGTAGAATATAATACTATTTTTCTCCAACCTCTTCTTTTTCTTTTTTAACTTATGTTTTTTGGCCTATATACTTTTTTCTTTCTTCTTTCTTTCTTTCTTTCTGTCTTTCTGTCTTTCTTTCTTTCTTTCTTTCTGGGGTGTTGGGGATCAAATCCATGGCTTTATGCATTGTAAGCATGGGTACTACCACTGAGCTACACTCCAGCCCATCCAATATTTTCATATTATGGATTCACTTTTTTTATTTTTTATTTTTTGAGACAGGATCTCACTATGTAGTTCAGACTGGCCTGAACTCTCTGTGTAGTCCAGGTTGACCTCAAATTCACAGTGACCCTGCTGCTAAGAAATAAAATTCTTCACAATTTATCTTTCTTCCTATCCTTTTCATTTTTCCTCTTTATCACTGTTTTCACAATTCTCACTTCCTCAGCATAAAGTACTGTTTTTATTATTTAAAATGTTGATTTGAAAAAAGTAAAAAATAAAATAAAATATTGATTTGTTGTGAGCTAAAACAAACCTTCGTTTATATATATATATATGAATGTAACACAAGCATGGTGACAAACACCTGTGACCCCAGTGCTCAGGAGACTGAGGCAGGAGGATAGCCATGAGTTTGAGGCCAGCCTGGGCTACACATTGAGTTCAGGGCCAGTGCATAGCAAGACCTTGTCTTAAAAGAGAGAAAGAAAAAGAGAGAGTGGGGAGAGCATCACAAAATGTATGTATGTTTCAGGAAAGGAAAAACTTGTGTAAATATTTCAATACTAAATTTATTAAGACATCATGAGATTAATGCAAGTTACCTATGGCCTCCACAAGTGGTGGCCATTAGTTTCCAGATGTTTATTAGTACTGTGAACAGTTATTTGGACACCCTTAGTGACGGAGATTGTTGCACAAGCATTTTCAGTGTATTCTCAAAGAGCCAGCAATGAAGTAGGTTTTCTGCTACATATGACATTCTCTAAGGTCCCCCATATAAGGGTGATATAGCCTGTTGAAAAAACATCATACTGTTTCTTTTCTTGAAGTGTGTACACATTTTTTGACTCTCTCTCCATATATATATGTATATATATAAAATACATATTATATATATATATTCTTCACATATATATGAAGAAATAAATAAAAAGCAATAAGAGAGTTTTGTAGAAAATAAAAGTTAAGGCTGGGGATATAGCTCAGTGGCACAGCACCTGCCTGGCAAGCACGAGGTCATAAGTTTGACCCCTGGTACCAAGAAAATAAAGTTCATTTGTCTTCAACATAATGTTTTAAGAATAAGGATGTGACAGTTCCACAATGTCAGGACTGCAGATTTTCTGTCTTGCTGCTCTCTGGGCCTGCTTTCCCTCTGGTTGCTACAGAAGGATTATTTTCTAACTCGTTGCTCTGCTGTCTTTATCCAAATTGTCCATGTCTATATTCCAGATAGCAAAATTGGCACTCATCAGTTCCTTATATTCCATTGGCCAAATACTAGTCACATTGACACTTCTAGATTTGGCCATGAAATCTACCATTTAACAAGTCCTTTACACAAATAGACATAGTCCTTAAGCAAGTAGCTATATGCCCACCTGAAAATTCTAGCATAGTAAGCCCAGCACTCTGGGAGACTGGGGCAGAAGGATGGCAAGTTCAATCCCAGCCTGGGCTACTTAGCAATTAAGAAAGACCCTGTCTTAAAATAAAGAATAAAAACAGGACTGAGATGCAGCTCAGTGCAAAGACAGGGTTCAATCCAGATACCACAAAAAGGAAGAAGAGAGGAGGAAAAAGAAGAGGAGAAAAAAAGAGGAGGAGGAGGAGAAAGAAGAGGAAACAGAAAGAATAATCACTGGACAGGGCCACAATTGTCTTTTTCTGACTCCCTAAGAATACAGACACTCCAGGAGAACCTGCCATGCTGGTCAGGGAGGATCCAACCAGAAGACTACTAACCAGCCTTCCTAGTAAGTGGCACAACGGGTTCCAGGAAAAGTCAGCACTTCCCATAAGCCTACCAGTGCACAGGCTGAGAATCAACAACACACACACACACACACACACACACACACACACACACCCCATAAGCAACCTGCTGGTTTGGAGGACAAGCTAAGTTGATAGCAACTAAGGTACATAAAGCAACTAAATACTTGTATTGTTTGGTTGATTTTGCAGACCTGGGGCCAGCAGTCTGAGTATCTCTTGGGTGGATGACAGTGTGCAGTGTAGCAAATATGGGGGATTTCTTTCTATCTTGTCTTTCAGGCCCAATTTTTTTTTTTTTTTTCCGCAGCACCAGGGATCAAACTCACAACTTCGCGCCTGTCAGGCAGGTACATAAGCCACTGAGCCAAACTCCCAGCCCTAGTTTTTTGAGGCAGGGTCTCACTATGTAGCTCAGGTCGGCCTTGTGCTCACGTTATAGCCCAACCTGGTCTCAAACTCACAATGCTCCACCTACCTCAGCCTCCTGAGTGCTGGGATTAAAGGCATGTGCCACCACACCCAACTTGAGGCCCAATATTGTTCTCATTGTTTTGCTTTATTCTGATTAACTGTTTTGCTTTATTCAATATTGTGTTTTGATTGGTTTTATTCTATTTCATTTTTTATTTGATTTTGTTATACCTGATGGAATGGACAACTATTGTGAAGATAACAAGATATACTAAAGTAGCTATTGTTTTCCTAGTATCCTGCTTTGAAGTTCTATACCAGTTCTATACTGCTTTGTTTTGATTGACTTTATTCTGTTTTGCTTTGTTGGATTTTACTATCTTGTTTTTTTTTGTTGTTGTTTTTGTTTGTTTTTGTTTTTGTTTTTGTGGCACCAGGGATTGAACTCACAGCCTCACGCCTGCCAGACAGGCACTTAAGCCACTCAGCCTAACTCCCAGCCCTAGTTTTTTTAAGGCAGGGTTGCACTATGTAGCTCAGGCCAGCCTTGTGCTTGCATTGTACCCCAAGCCGGCCTTGAACTCACAATGCTTCACCTACCTCAGCCTCCCGAGTGCTGGGATTAAAGGTGTGCGCCACCACGCCTGGTGGATTTTACTGTCTTTAAAATAAAATTTAAAAAAAGAATACAGATACTCCATAAGATTAATTTTTTGCAAGCAATCAAATTATTTCCATTATAAGTCAAGAAGTTTGGATAGCCATACAAATATCACCCAAAGTAAACACTTGCCTTACCCTCATTGTCAACTAAAATCTCATTGAAATTATAATATGGAAATTTTAAAAGGAAAGCTCCAATAATTCACAAGCATAGAGGGAATGGGAAAAGAGCTACTACAGCCAAGAAATGGCAACACAACAGGCATTATAACTGACTTAGCAGACAAGAGGAAGCTGAAAGTAAATGTCTGCAGTGGAAATGTGAGCAGGGTTGCCAAGATGAATACAGAGTTTGCTGCCAAACCCCTCTAAGGCCCAGAAATTAGAGCCACAAGTTGTCTCTGAATGCAGGAAGCAAATGAGGGTGAAAACATGACGGCTTACATAGAGCAGTGTGTGGTATTATGGCTGGCATATATTTTGGCTTCTTTGAAGGTTCCTGGCCTATGACTCTGATCTATCTTGTTGTAGTAGGTTCATAAGACCCTTCTCATTCCAATGGGGTCCTGCCCTTCCCCTGGGGGAGAAACACTGAATGGAAAGGCCAAGACGAATTTGAACAGACTACCCTGTTGGGTTCCTCCACCCAGGCCCTTAGCAATCATGCTTTGGCAATGAAGTCTATAAAATTCCAAGAAGACAAGCTTGGAGAGCTCCACCAAAGCATGTGGAGGTTCCTAGAGGGTGACGTGGCCCGAGAGGGGTGTACGCGCTGCGCCCCTTCACACACACCTTCATCTGTGTCCTTTGTCATACACTTTATGAAAAACCAGTCTGAGCCGGGCGTGGTGGCGCACGCCTTTAATTCCAGCACTCGGGAGGCTGAGGTAGGTGGAGCGTTGTGAGTTTGAGGCCCACTTGGGCTACAACGCGAGCACAAGGCTGGCCTGAGCTACATAGTGCGACCCTGCCTCAAAAAAAAACTAGGGCTGGGAGTTTGGCTCATCGGCTTAAGCGCCTGCCCTGGCAGGCGCGAGGTTGTGAGTTCGATCCCCGGTGCCGCAAAAAAAAAAAAAAAAAAAAAAAGAAAAACCAGTCTGTGGGTTTCTTGGGGTTCTATGAGCCACTCACATAAATTAATTTAACCTTGAAAGGGGTTCCAGACTGTCTATCATGCCAGTCTCCATGTATTAACCTAACTTGTATTATATATCTCAAAATGTTTTTACGGCACTGGGGATCGAACTCACAGCCTCATGCCTGCCAGACAGGCGCTTACGCCACTGAGCCAAACTCCCAGCCTCAAAATGTTTTTAAAAGACAAATAAATTACTGAGATTGCATTCTCTGGATAGCACTTTTAAATTACAAGCAAATTTAATTAATTTAAAAATTAAAATGTTTGGAGACCTACATAAGTTTATTCTAAAACTGATACAGAAAGGCATAGGTCCTACAGTCACTGGCGCTAATGGAGTCCTTTGCAACCAATTTTAAAAGTTGAGCAAGGCAGCTGGGCGTGGTGGCGCACACCTTTAATCCCAGCACTCGGGAGGCTGAGGTAGGAGGAGCGTTGTGAGTTGGAGGCCGGCTTGGGCTACAACGTGAGCGCAAGGCCGGCCTGAGCTACACAGTGAGACCCTGCCTCAAAAAACCAGGGCTGGGAGTTAGGCTCAGTGGCTTAAGCGCCTGCCCTGGCAGGTGTGAGGTTGTGAGTTCAATCCCCGGTGCCACAAAAAAAAAAAAAAAAAAAAGGTTGAGCAAGCCATTAGACTTTTATATTCATTCTTTCAGTTAAGGCAAACAAAGATCAAGGAATGAGTTATTTGTGTACAGTCCTGAGAATCATGAAGTGTTTTACTATGAATATGTCACCCAACCAACAAATAAGATAACCAATTCAACTCACAAATTGATAAGCAGTATGAACAAATTTTACAACAATAATATGAGCAAAAGTGGATGTTGTGCAGGCCTGTAATTCCAGCACTCAGAGAGGCTGAGGCAAGAGGATCACAAGTTCGACCCCTGTCTGGGCAACTTAGCAAGACCATGTCTCATAATTTAAAAAAAATATTTTTTGGTACCAGAAATCAAACTCAGGATCTTGCCTTGCCAGGAAGGCACTGTGCCACTGAATTATACCCTCAGCAAACAAAACAAAACAAAACAAAAAAAACCTTTTAAATAGCTCAAGATGTGGCTCAGTGTGAAAGTCCTAAATTTGATTCTCATTACCACCAGAAAAAGAGGAAGAAAGATTAATCCCAGCACTCGGGAGGCTGAGGTAGGTGGAGCGTTGTGAGTTCGAGGTCAGCTTGGGCTACACGAGAGTGCAAGGCCAGCCTGAGCTACATAGTGCAACCCTGCCTCAAAAAACCAGGGCTGGGAGTTTGACTCAGTGACTTAAGCACCTGCCCTGGCAGGTGCAAGGTTGTGAGTTCAATCCCCGGTGCCACAAAAAAAATAAAAAAGAAAAAAAAAAAAAAAGAGGAAGAAAGAGAAGGAGAAGAAGAAATATGTTCAAACTCTCTAGTAAGCATAGAAATGAATATTAAAACAATAAAAGGCAGACTGGGCATGGTGGCTCATGCCTGTAATCCCAGCACTTGGGAGGCTGAGGCAAGACTAATCGCTGTGAGTTCAGGGCCAGCCTGGGCTACAGAGTGAGTTCAAGGTCAGCCCAGGCTACAGAGTGATAGATACCCTGTCTCAAGAAAACAAAATAAATAAATAAATAAATAAATAATAGCCATTTTGTTGGGGAGCAGGGAGGCAAGATCTTTCAAAATATTGAACATGCACATTCTTTAACCAATAATTCTGGGAATAATTTTTCATATAGGAAAAGTATATAATGGAAGCATAAGACACAACATATCTATGTTAACACTGTTTGTAATAAAAAAAAATGCACACAATCTAAATTCAGAAATGGACTTGGAGAAATGGAAGTCACCAAGGTAAATCTGCTTAAGTTATATCATAACATACTCTGTGAACTTATAAAAATGAAGGATTATAGATAGATAGATATTGAAGTCTCCAAGATATAGTGTATAAATGAAAAAAAAACATGTCACAGATGCCAGGCATGGGGGCGCATGACTATAATCCTAGCACTTGGGAGGCTGAGGCAGAAGAATCACCACAAGTTCAAGGCCACCCCGGGCTACATAAGTAAATTCAAGGCCAGCTTGCACTACATAGTGAGAACCCAACTCCAAAAAAATTTTTAAAATTAAAAATAAAAAGCATGTCACAGAGTAATATATTATAGTAAAGACTACAGGTATGTAAAAATGCAGATCTATAAATCCATGGATGGCTAAGTGACAGCCAGGTTTGGTAGAAAACACATATCAAACTGTTAACAGCGTTATCTTTGGGGAAGGAATGAGACTGGGAGCAGATTGGGGATGGTGAGGATTACAGATCTGTCCGTTTTCAGCCTATATATTGCTACATTGTTTGAAATTGTTTTTACATGAGTGTTATATGTATTTCTTTAGCATTTACACTTGAAGATATAAAGGAGACAGAAAGAGACGGAGAGAGAGAGAAAGAGAGAGAGAGACACAAAGAGGAGAGATTGCCAACATCAAAATTGAACTGAATAGATTTTCATTTTCATTGAATTTCATTGAATATATAGGAATCATATAGCATCAGTAGCCCAAAAGTCTTATTTCTCGCCTAATTTATTGGACTCTTCTAGATTTGTGCTCTTTTTCAGGGAATTTTCCCAACTATTACTAAACAACTCCCTTGGCGTTTTAGACAAAGGAAAATCTGGTCCTCATTAGTGAGTCATTCCCTTTGGCACTGGTGAAACAAACATGGGATTTGAGAGGCACTGAAGTGGGCCTTTGTCCTACTCTCAGATTTTAAGCACGAGAGATTATAAGAGTCCACCATTAGTTTTATAGGCAGAAAACACTGGTATTCCATTCCCAATGGAGCATGCGTTTAAAATGTGTTTTCTGAAGACCTGTTGGGTTTTTGTCTCTCTCTCTCTCTCTCTCTCTCTCTCTCTCTCTCTCTCTCTCTCTCTCTCTCTCTTTTTTTTGTAGCACCAGGGATCGAAATCACAGCCTCACACCTGCCAGACAGGCGCTTAAGCCATTGAGCCAAACTCGTGGCCGTAGGTTTTTGAGGCAAGGTCGCACTGTGTAGCTTAGGCCAACCTTGCGCTCGCATTGTAGCCCAAGCCGGCCTCGAACTCACAATGCTCCACTTACCTCAGCCTCCCAAGTGCTGGGATTAATGGCGGAGTTTTTGTCTCTTAATCCCAGCTTCCCACCTCCTGTGCCATTGCAAATTGCCTTCTTGTGGCTTCTTTTGTTTGCAAGAAAGTGAAAGATGGCTGGCTATCTTAAGTAAAAGGGAAATTTATTAGAAGGCCATCGGAGCTGACTACATTAATGAAAGATCAGATGGACAAGCTTGAGATATGGGAATCATCTCAGGGAAGATTCATGATCAGGTCAAACAGCAGAGAAACCCAGGCAACAGTCACCCAACAAGACACCAAGTTTCTGCCTCTTCAGTAAATCTGGCTTGCATCTGTTCCCACAATCTTTTGTTCCTCATATGGCAAGGTGCCAAAAAGTGTCCAAAAGGATGATCCAAGGTCACATGTCCACTGAATCTGTCAAGTTCAAGGTGAGACCACTGAGTACATATATTGGGAGCTATTTCAAAAGCAAGATGAGACTACCACAACAAAATGCCACAATCTGCATTGCACCCATGACCAACAGCAAAACTAAGAGGGCCACACTAAGAACTAATTGATATGGTACCCTACAGCAAGCAGAGTGGTTGTTAAGCCACTTTTGCTTTTCCAATGAAATTACTTATTTCCTTGTAAGAATAATATATTTTTCTGTTCTCAACAAGTTACCAAGTGATCTCATGTCATCAGCAACTAAAAACAGTAACAACAAAATACTGGAGAAGGGTCAAGAACAGAGCGATAGAGACTGCTTTTCAGCCACAAGCACTTACTATGAGATGGTGAATTTAACAAGCATATTCATCCTCTCTCCCTTCTGCACTCCTGCTAAAATGGCACTAACTGGTGTGTGTGTTTGCTGGTGCTGGGGTCAAATGCTGGACCTCACACACACTAGGCAAGGACTCTACTACAGAGCCACATTGCCCACCCTAAATGATTATATTTTAAAAGATGCAATCTAACAGGAAGATTTCAGAAGCTAGAAAGCAGATGTGAGAGTGGCACTCACCTTAGTAGTAGTGAGAACTAAATCCTACCTTAGCAGTGAAAGACTCTGAGAGAGAAAAGAGAAAAAGACTCAGCAACTGATAGTGCCATGCATCCATATAAGTGACCAACATTAGAAAACTGGCTTGAGGAATACCGTTGAGGAATACTCATGGCTCCCAAATCCACTTCCCATCCCTAGGCAATTTGGCTACTGTAAAAATAAAAGGAAAAATCATGATGAAAACAACACTGGAAGAGCTTGACAAAATGGAGTTAGGAAGCCTTGAGAAACAGGGCTTATGTAAGACTCCACCTGCTATCTAGGAACATGAACTTCGGTCACCTTTTGATTGCAGGCATATAAAACAGATAACTGCAGTGAGCCCACAGACTCATGATGCACATCAAGGCAGGATTAGTGGTGTGCACCTGTAACTCCAACACTCTGGAGACTGAAACAGGAGGGCCATGGGTTGGACTACACAGAGAGAGAGAGAGAGAGAGAGAGAAAGAAAAAAAGAGAAAAGATCAAGAAAACTAGCGGGTAAGACTAAAAGAAATTCCAACATGTAATTAGGACAATATAAATGCTAGAAAGAGAAGTTAGAGAACAGAGAAGAAAAAATCAGCAGCAAAGTAATCAAGAAAACTAATGGGTATAGACATCCAGAATTTAAGAACTCATCATTCAATACAACAGAGGAAAAAGTCTTTCAAAAAGACCCAACTTTGTAAATTTCAGAACACCACTAACACGAAGAGTATTTTAGAAGATTTTAAGGTAGGAGGACAAAAATCCCTAAATCAAAGTATTACACCTCTCAATGCCAAGAATGGATGCTATAAACAATAAAGCACCATCATTTAAATTCTGATGAGGATCATTTCTGAGAATTCTATATTCACCCAAACCATCAGTCAAATATTTCAGCCATGATCCCCACAGAAAAAAGATGATGCACTCCAGGAGGGTAACAAAAGTTTCCTAAAGCTGTGAACAGAGCACCATTACCACCCCCAAATAGGAAGGGAAGAACATGCTATCATTACTGAGGGTAGCTGCACACAGACATCACAAGACAACAGCTCCATGCCGTCACAGAGGAGGCAAACAACTGCTTCAGCAGGAAAAGAAATAACTACCCCAGCCTCCCTCTAATCTCCTGCCAGAACCTATACCCCTCAAGGCCCTACATCCCTCAAGGTCAGATAGCAAGTATCCTTGATGCTGTCTATAAACCCTGGTCTCCCAGGAAATCAAGTAAGGTAGAGAAGGGAGAGAAAGTTATAAGGAGTAACTGTGTGAAATGTGTACACATTTAAAATATTGTCTGTCATCTTTTAAACACCTGATATAGCTTAGCTGCCACTGTTGCTGGGTCATCATTTATTGTTATTAATGGGAAACTACTAATATTCACATGAAATCCAATATTGATAAACTTTCCAACCATTTTCTAAGTCTCTGAGGTAAGATCCTTCAGCACAAACATAGAAAATGCATGGTAAAATTTTATCAGCATAAAAACCATTTTTCCATTACTCTAAGGGACTTTTCCAGTTATCTCCAGATTTATTAGCACGTCATTCAGAGTAAATTTTTTATTGGACTTACTAGTAGTGATGTGTAATTCAGAAGTACTATGACTGGGCAGAGATAACTATTAAGAACTGGCTCAGTACTACCATTCTCCAGAAATATGTTACGGCCTTGACAGTATCTTCCCATGAAATAACTCAGAGCAGCTCAGTGCAATGTTCTGCAAAATAATCCCCAGACAGCTGAATTAGGTTGCAGTAATGGGTTGGGGTGGGTGAAGTACATCATCATAAAACAGAATTGGACTGGATCTGAAGACTGATTGCAAATAGTCATTACTTTACAAGTCACATTTTCCAACATTTTATCTCAAAAGTAATCAAAGTCATGTAAATTAAAATGACAAGCTAGGCATGGTGGTACACGCCTGTGACCCCAGCACTTGGGAAACTAGGGCAGGAGGATCCCTGTGAGTAGGAGGCCAGTCTCGGCTACATAGTAAGTTCAAGGTCAGCCTGAACTGCATAGCGAGACCCTGTGTCAAAAAACTAACTAAAATAAAATAAAACAACAATAAGATGTCGAGTTTGGTCAACAAACTAGCAGAGATTTAAAAACCTGTGAGATTCAGTGATTGTTAAGGAAAACAGTATTCTACTAAAGGGCAAAGTGTCATTCTGTATTAAACATTCCTACGTGGTGGGGAGCATTCCTACATGGAGGGAGCAGGCCTGGAGTCCCAGCACTCTGGGGGCTTGAGGCTGGAGGATTGCTAAATTCCATCCCAGTTTGAGCAATTTAGGGAGACTCTGTCTCAAAATAAAGATGAGGAAAAGGACTGGGGGTGTAGCTCACAGCACAGTCCCCGGGCTCAATTCCTAGTACAAAAAAAAAAGAAAGAAAAGAAAAGAATTCATAGACATCAGCACAACCAAGGCTTTTGAGGGAAGATAGATAAAAGAACATTGCACTATGCGTTGCAGCAGTAGGTCCCATGTGTGACAGGACCACAGACAAGGAAAGGATTCAAGTGATTGACTGCTTAAGAAAACACCTCACAAAGAACTCAAAGAACACTTTGCAAAAGAGATTCTGTCTGAGCTGGTCATGGTGGCACGTGGCTATAATCCCAGCATTTGGGAGGCCAGGGCAGGAGGAGTGCCATGAGTTCCAGGCCAACCTAGAATACACATTCAGCTCGAGGCCAGCCTGAACTACGGAGATCCTGCCTCAAAAAGAAACAAAACAAAAACAAACAAACAAACAAAACAAAGGGGAACAAAGGGAAAGGGAGACAGTGTTTGAACAGGACTTTGGAAAAGTTCACTTGGCAGAGGAAATTTTCAGACAAACTCTTGAATAACACAATCCTGTGCAAGAACATAGAGGCCTGGAAACACACAGCTTTTTTTCATAATAGTTAGACTTGATGTAGCTGGAGGGTTGGGAATAGTGCCTGAAGACAAAGCGTCATTGTTGAAAGCCAGTGACAATGAAGAAAAGAAGCCATCCATTTTTTGTTACATTCAAGTTGTATTTAAAAATCGTATTGTAAACCGGTCATGGCGTCACACACCTGTAATGCCAGCACTCAGGAGGCTGAGGCAGGAGAAGAATGACTTCAATTCAAGGAAGATGGGAAGTTCAAGGTCAGCCTGGACTACCTAGAGCAGTGACTGCAAACCCTTTAGAGAAGGTACCCAAACTGCAACCCCAAACCTACTCATTTATTGCAAAGTGCCAATTAAATGTGAACACCGAGGTTTTAGTTTAGAAAAAACAACTTGCACATTAACATCTTTTGTCTTAAAAGAAAAACAAACGCATACTGTAAGTAAACCACCACTGACCTAGAGAGACCTTATCTCAAGGAAAAAATCATATTGTAAAGTTAACCAATGCTCATTTGCAATATGGTTTTCTTTCAGGAAGAAAAGATAAAGAGGAGAGAGAAAGAATTGGGAAAAGTCTGGCACAGACAAATAAGAGGGATTTTTCCCACACAAAAAAAGCCACTCTAGCAAGCACTGAAGACTGAGCAGGAGATAGTTAATGACAAGCAATCTACGAAGCCACACCAACCGTTCATAACTATTTTAAGAATAAAATAATTATATTTGTTTTCATAATAATTGCATTGACATTTTTACAAAATTTTAATTTTTATAGAGGTGTAATGTTTGCCACTTTTACTTCTAAACTCACTCATCTCCAAGCAGCAAGGGAGAGTGAGGGAGGAGGAGCACCCGGGGACCTGCGCATGGGTGTGCGCTGCGGGAAGGAACCCGGAGTCCCGCGCGCCGGCCAAACGCTGCCGCCTGCCGAGCCACATTCAGCCCTAGCAAGAATTTTTGTCTATTTAAAGCCAGCAAGATCTGGCTGCAGCAGGCAGTTGGCAGGGATTGGTGTAAACTAAGAGAAAGAAGAGCAGCAAATGTCTCTGCAACTTCCGCTCTCTCTGCCCTCGCAGAAGTCTCCTTTCCCGTTGTGGCCCCCCCCACCCCCGGCACCCCGCCGACGCTCTTCTCTGGGGAAGTCTCCCCGCAGAGTGCGGCCCCCTGGCACCCAGCTGTGAATATTCTTTTCTAAAATCCCGGAGCGGGGCAGGAAAGTAAGAGAAAGGATAAAGGAAAATTCCCCTTGGAAAAACCTAATGTATTACAAGTTCTTGGAATTTTTTTTTTCATTATTTCCTCCTGTTGTGGGGGGAGGGAGGGTCGGAGAGAGAGGAAGAGAGGACAGAAGAAAGAAAGGGAGGGAGGGAGGGAAGGAGAGATGAGGAAGGAACGGGAGAAGGAAGGAAAGAAAGAATGAAGGAAAGACAAAGAATGTGGGGCGATGAAGATAAAAAAGAGCATGTTGAAAGTTACTCAGCTGTCAGTCAGTTTGCAGTCCTGCGGCTCTGACCCTGCTGTTTAGGTGAGAGGGGAGAGAAATGAAAATAATGACTATTTACAAACAAAATCCTTTATTTTTTTAAAGGATTCACGTTTTCTTCTAACTTGCAAATGAAATATTCAGGAGTCAGTTGTATATACTCATAACTAATTTTCAAAAATTAATAAGATTTTCTGTGTTATGACAATCCAATTAAATACCTAAAGGTTTCTTTGGAAAACGCACTATAAAGTGCTAAAGGAGTTAGCATTCATTGAGTGCTAGTTGTATGTCAGATACCACTTTTTTTTTTTTTTTTTTTTTTTTTTTGCGGCACCGGGGATTGAACTCGCAACCTCGCGCCTGTCAGACAGGCGCTTAAGTCACTGAGCCAAACTCCTGGCCCTGGTTTTTTGAGGCAGGGTCATGCTGTGTAGCTCACGCCCGCCTTGTGCTCGCTTTGTAGCCCAAGCCGGCCTCGAACTCACAACGCCCCGCCTACCTCAGCCTCCGGAGTGCTGGGATTAAAGGCGTGCGCCACCATGCCCCGCTCCACGTATCCTTTTAATAGATCAGCTCATTTAAATCTCAGGAACCCTGCAAAAGATATATTGACCCATATTTTACACACAAATAAACTGAAGTTCAGTGAGGTAAAGCAACGTGTTTAGGTTCAAAAGCTAATTCGAGCTGGGCCTGGCAGCCCATGCCTGTAATTTCAAAATTTGGGAGGCTAAGGTAGAACTGCTGCAAGTTTGTGGCCAGCCTGGGCTACACTGTCCAAGGCCAGCCTGAACTAGAGTGAGACCCTGATTCAAAAAGTCAACAACAGCCGGGCGTGGTGGCGCAGGCCTTTAATCCCAGCACTCGGGAGGCTGAAGTAGGAGGAGCGTTGTGAGTTCGAGGCCTACTTGGACTACAACGCCAGCGCAAGTACGGCCTGAGTTACACAGTGCAACCCTGCCTCAAAAAACCAGGGCTGGGAGTTTGGCTCAGTGACTTAAGCGCCTGTCCAACAAGGCGTGAGGTTGTGAGTTCAATTCCCAGTGCCACACACACAAAAAAAAGAAGTCAACAACAAAAAAGCTAATTCTGAACTCAAATCTGTGCTCTTCCCAATCCCATTCTACCTCCCTCTAATAACTTATCACTGTTATGGATATCAATATGCTTCTCAAACTGGAGGTGCTGTTCTTCAAGTTGCACCTATGAATTCAATAGTGTAACTGCTGTGTTTCATGTGTATAACAGAGCTTTTGTAAAGCAGGCTGTTTTCAAAGAATACATACATTCATTCACTCAACAAAACCTATCGGATGTCAATGATCTACCCAAACTCATTTTTGATTCAGAGAATATTGTTACCATAAGAAGGAAATCCAAGAAAAATTGTTTTTATCTGGGGAGCATAAAGGAAAGCTATACTAAATAAGATACATAACCTTTCAGAGGGAATTTTTGAAAAGTACCTTAAAATAATTGAGGGGAAAGAATGTTCTAGACCCTCAAGTGGTATCTTCTAGTTTTCAGGATAAAATGGCTGCTTAGCTTGGCGAAGTGTTGTTTGGGGGCTCCCTGATAGCCTTGGCTCCTACTGCTCCCACCCACTGTCCCCATTTCATCTGTCTATCTGGAGAACTGGCTGCTCTCTGAGGGAGATCTGCGTCAGTCTACCAACCTCCACATATGTGTTTTCCTTTCCTTGGAACATTTCAGCCCCAGCAAGTTTATCTCACCAAATACAGTTTAACGATAACACTTTGTTTAAAGATCGCGTTTATCACTATTAGCCACTGTGATTCATTTCAAAATATGCAATATTACCTTCCTTTTCCAGGGCGCAGCAGCAGTGTTTATGCACCAACCTCCCCACTGGTCCTGAGCTCATCCACATCTCTGAGTGCTGGCTGTGCAGGAAAGTGTATGCATAGGCATAAAGGCTTCCTTCAAGGCACAGCCCGGTCCCCCTCTTCCGGAGATAAATTGCTGACTTAATAATGACTTGCAAACAGGTTAGCAGATGCAGGCCCTAGTCTAAATTATGATAAATACAACCTTGAGTAACCAATTCAATTTCTCAAGGCCTCTGTTTCTACGTCTGCAAAAGGAAGATGTCAGAGAAAGACTCATGTCTCCCTCCAAGTTTCAGTGATGCTTGTTTAGTTCCAAGTCACGGTTTTCTTTTTTTCCCTCCTTTTTTTTTTTTTCGAGACAGTGTCTCACCTTGTAGTTCAGACTGGCCTTGAGTTCACTACGTAACCCAGGCTGACCTCCAACTTGCAGTGATCCTCCTGCATCAGCCTCCCAAGTACTGGGATTACAGGCAAGCACCACCACGCCCAGCTCAGTTTTCTGATTTCTTACGGCATTCAGATGCAAAAAAATAAGAAAAAAATTAATCTCTAGAGTAATTTAATTTTCCTCAGTACATTGTCATTTAAAATACTTAGATAGTATTGATAAATAAATGTCTCCCTCATGAATGAAATTCTTTGGGCAGGTGAATGTACTGGGGATTGAACTCAGGGCCTTCATACTGAGTAGCCTTGTTTTTTTTTGAAATGGGGTCTTGTTGAGGCACTAAGTTACTTAGGCTGATCTCAAACATTCATCCTTCCTGCAAAGTGTTGCGATGACAGGTGTGTGGCACCACACTTGGCCAAATTCTTTCTTCGTATTATTTATCCTGCTGCCCACTTCCTGATACTGCCTGGCCATCATTTAGTTAATCATTTATTTGTTGATTGATCTTATGATTGCTGTAGACAATGTAGGTGTGAACAACGTTGAAAGCTATATATCTTCTAATGAGTCTCTGCTTGTAGTAATTTCTGTGCTCTCAGCCTTGTCCCCACCATAAATTGGCTAAGAAGAATTTGTTTTAAAGGTCTCCAGAGTATACAGACATTCATAAATTTTCTTGAGATGGAGAATAGGAAATGGCAACAAATTGTTTTCAGCTGAATGCCACAAGTTACTCAAAAACCACAACCCTGAGCTTAGTGAGCATCAAGTATGGGCAGTGGTCAGTCTGGAAAGGAAACAAGGGCTGCCGTGTGGGGTGTTGAGTCCCTTGAGGTTCGGGCCAAAGTTGAGCAGCAGAGGAGGCTGAGGGAGGGGAGTAAACTCCTGAGAGAAGCAGGACTCTCACAGCGGGATGAGCTGAGGCACTGGAGCCATAAAGTCACGAGACAACAAAGAATTCCTTCGCTGTGGGTCTCGGAAAGTGGCTCATGGCATCAGCGAGCACAGTGTAAGGCAGCCTCTCTGCAAGAAGAGAGGGCTGCCACTGTGGAGGCTGCCGAGGGAGGCCGGTGGCCAGCCTGTCTTAAAGAGATGATGAGAGTGAGAGAGAAACCCTGGACAAATGGAAGCAAGTTCATGATGGGACACGATAGCAAAAGGAAGAATAAGACCAGTCCTATTGAGAGCATCGAATAGAGTCCAGGAATACTGATGAACCGATGCAGGCAGTTTACTTCTTTTGTTGCCTGTACTCCCACCCGAGCCCATGTGGAGCAACTAGGGTGGGTGGGGCATTTCTATACTGCAATTCCACGTCTTTCCTGGCAATGTGAAAGGCACCATGTAATGACATATTTTGTAACTCACTGACCTCCACCCCTTTCCTTGTCTTTCCAAGATTACAAAAATGTACTCAGTACAGGGTATAATTTATGCTTTATTTTTCATACTGTACGTCAGAGACTTGCATCTTCCCCCCAGTGCCTTGCTATTCAAATTCAGTCTTTTTATACAATCCAACACGTGCTCTCTTAGAACTTATTTCCCATCCCTTTCTTTCTCTTTTCTGTCTATATCCATGACTCAGTTCTCCATCCCTCTCTCCTGCTAGCTGAGACTGAATACATCAGAAGAATTTAAAACACCTCCTCTCATTCTGACAAATGTTTGAAATTCTTCTTTGGAGTCTTTACATTTGTGCACCATTAGCGTCATTTGGCCGCTGTGCCAGATTAAGAGATCCTAAGCATGTGTTCTTCGCAGTCCTGCCCCATTTGGATGTGGGGTTCTCCACACTACACATTTAGGTAGCTAGTAGCCATGGAGACTTATGGGCATTGGAACCTTGTAAAAAAGATGCCAAAAGAGGAGCTGCATCCACAAAAAGCAGTCTTGCCAGGCTTATAGCTAGGGATGGTGGGGGCATAGGAACAATGGTACCACCTGACCCAGGATCTAGAGATTGGGGGAGGGGACATTCATCCATGGAGGCATAACATTTGATGGCTAAGTCCTGTGAGCCCTTGAAAGGAGATTCTATCAGTATACACTATCTTCTCTCAGCTCCTCATGAGCCATACTGGAACATGTCCTTGGAGTCGGGCAGGGGACATTTCTTTGGCAACTTCCAAGATAAATTCTTGAGCAATATTCTTTTTGCTTCTCTTCTCATTCTTTCTCCTCTGGATTACTTGCCTGCATCTTTTCAAAACATTTCACCCTGATCTGACATGTTTTAAAATTTCATTGTAGCTTCTCCTTCATCCTCCTCCTCCTCCTCCTCTTTCTCCTCCTCCTCTTCTTCTTCTCCTTCTTCTTCTTCCTCTCTTTTTTATCCTTGAATAAAATGGATTTTTAAAAAAGGGAGAAAAAAGGAAGCAAAATTTAAAAAAATAAAAAAACTCCATTTCTTCTTTTCTTCCACATCATGACTGAACACCCCTCAAAACTAGAGCCCATATAGTTAGGCAGTGTTTTCTCTTTCATTGATGACAGGGAAGACAAGTTTTCAAACACTGGACACAAGTAAAAGGGAAACATTTTATGTTGTGTATGGGAGCTGGAATGGGGGAAGAAATCCTCCATGCTAGACTGGGTTAACCCATCAAATCAACTCATTAAGTTTCACATTAAAACAAGGTAAACATTCACACCCTGTGATATTCAGAGCTTCATTAAAATGCAAATGAATACAGTAGAGTATCTGTTGTTAGTTCTGTGGCTTTGCCAAAGATTAATTGCAAATACTTTCCTGAAAGTAATTTTTGATAAATGAACACTGGGAAGAAATTAGGTTGAGAAACATACAGAAATGGTGTGGCCAGAGAATGTGAGCAGCCAGCAGGGAAGGAGGTGACAGTTTTGCTGTAACGGTGTGTAAGAAAGTTATATTTACTTGTTAAGCCACAAACTTAAAATGCTCATCTCATTTCACTTTCCAGAGAAACAGCATAGTCTGCTCCTCCCGACTATTATTCATCCTTCTCTCGGTGACCTTGCCATGGTCTCCATAGTCACACCCACGTGGTCTAGACTGCATCCTTCTCTGTGCACCAAATTTAAACCCACTACCCCAATCAGAGAGCTTTTTCCTTCATCTCTCTTCTGCTTTGGGCCCAAAATAGACTTTGGACCCTGGTAATTATATCCCTATATCAGTGAGTGTCCAGTACATTTTGTGCCTTCAGCTTACCTCCTTATGATTGCTCTTCCAAAGAGAGATGAGACCAGGACTAGCCTGTGATGTTCAAGACAAAGCTATCTAAGGAATTTAAAACTAACTTTAATGGCAGATGTGAGGTGTACCTGTTACCTCAGCACTGGGGAGACTGAGGCAGGCAGATTATGAGTTCAAGGACACCCCAGGTTACACAGTAAGTTCAATTCCAGCCTGGAATACAAGTGAGACTCTGTGTCAAATAAAAGAAAGTGGAAAAAAAGCTAATTTCAAACCAGAGCATATCTAGAAAGTTGGCTGTTTTTCGCCCAAGACAGTCTCTCTATGTAGTATAGGCTTGACTTGAACTTGCTATGTAGCCTGGCTTTAAACTTGCTCAGTAGTCCAGGCTTGCCTCAAATTCATGATCGTCCTGCCTGGAAAAACTAAGAAAGCATGGGAGAAATGAGTGCTGTGATCTGAAGAAACTAGAAACATTTTAACACCAACAGTAGAGAAGCTAAACAAGAACAGGGAAAGTAAAAATGATTAAGATGTGGTATGTATAAGTACCAATTCCCCCAGATGAACACAATTACTATATTGTGTGTCACAAATATATACTAATAAAAATAAATAACAAAGAATGATAAAAAAAATTTTAAAAACTGTGACTGACCAAAAAGAAAGCGGAGCAATATCCATCAATAAATGGCTATCGGTCAAGAACAGAAAACACCACTAGCATCAGTAGCAGTGGAAATATTACCAAATGTATTTGGTGGGGGAGGGGGGTCCAGGAATTGAACTCAGGACCTTGTGCTTGACAGGCAGGTGCTTTGCCACTGAGCTAAATCCCCAGCCCCCATATTACCCTAGCACCTCACATTTTTATATAGGAAAATTTAGGATGTGTGAAGGAATGAGGACTTTACCATGATTATTATTATCTACTATTTTGATCATCTTCTTCAAAGTGACAGTGATCTAGGGAAGCTAGAACCATATTTTTGTTACATTTATTACTAGCTACCCTCCTTTCTCCCAACACTTCAAAGATGGATGCCCCAGGGAGATCAGTGTCATAATAGGATTCTCCACAGCTGCATGAATGTCCTAGGGAAGCTGATATATTTATTTATCTGCTGATGACAACAAGCCAAAGTTTTTGACAGACTTTACTCCAAAACAAATGGAGAAAATAAGGAATAATTTTGCCAAACCACGCGCACTTTAAAACCTCTACACAGGCTTGGCAATGTGCAAGGAAAACTAATGTAAAATTACCAGAGTCAAGTTAAAGATTAGTGCTTAACCCCAAACCCTACACTCCTCACTGAGAATGCAAATAAGACATTCGAGATTTCTCTTAAAATTCCTACTGCAGTTTGGATTTCTTTTAATCATTGCTTGAATCTGTACCAAGTTACACAAACTTCCTAATAGGAAAGTGCTTGTGACTGACAGAATAAATGAACTCCTTTCTGAGTATGTGAATTTTAAAACATAGATGATCATCTTATCCCCCCAGTTCGGTCGCCAATGCAAATGAGTCAGAGGACTTGCTCAGACACTGAGTTAATTGTGTAATTCCACAACAGAAAACACCATTGGAGAATCGCGCTGACCTCACAACTGAAAAAAACTATTTAAGAAAGATGTGGAAACCAGATGTTTCAGTCACATTTCAGCCGCTGTTCTGAGAATTTATCGCAAGCAGCTCCTGACAGTCCCCTGACTTCTCTGCAACTGAAGATATGATCATCCTAATTTACTTATTTCTCTTGCTGTGGGAAGAGACTCAAGGATGGGGATTCAAGGATGGAATTTTTCATAACTCCATATGGCTTGGTAAGAAACGCCCCTCGTGGGGCTTCTTTTTTGGAATGTCAGTTCTTTGAAAACATGGAAGAGTGGGTCAGAGCAGTAAAAATTTCTAATCTGTTGAAGGCTGACGGTTTAAAAAAAAATGCTGAAGGAAGATGACCACTGAAATGCCATTTCTTTTTTTAAAGTGCTCTTGCTTCCAAAATTTAAAAATAACTTTTAATAAAATGAGTTGTTCAATGGAAAATAGACATTAAGGTCTATATGCAAAAAAATCTATATGCATAATGAAAATATGTTTTTAAAGTCTTCAGAGTATCTTTAGTAGCATAGTGAAGAGTGTTTTTATAACAGACTAAAAACACCAATGTATTAGTTGCTTTTTATTTCAATTGAATCCACAGGTAAATTTCAGAGAAATTGAGATGTACAAAACTTTTACAGTAACTGATTTATGTACTCTGAGCTGTAGAGTGTATGTTAGTTTTTCCAAACATTCTTTGATTATTTTGACAAAGCCAAAGAAAGAAAAGAGAAAAAGGTTTCCACTTTTGAATGCATTCTTATCACTTTCTTCTTGCTGTACTGTCCATACAAATACTTTTCTAACACAATTGTTAGACAAGTAAAGTTTCTTTTGTTGTTTTATTCTGTTAAATGTAAAGAATGATACAGGTCAAACAGTGAGGATAAACAAAAGAACCCCTCAAGAAAGAAAACTCAAGATACAGAAAATACGTAACGCCCCTTAGAGTACTCTAAACAATACCTTAATTCTTAAGATACAAATTCATATTGTTTTTATGTGCATTATCATGTTTAATAGAGAAAAAAGTTAAATTGCTTAGTGAAAAATCAACAGATTCTTGCACACAATTAAGCAATAAAGACAAAGCAAAATTAACCTACATGTTGATTTTATGCTTGCTAAGCAGCACATGGTTGTAGACTATTTTCCCTTCCTGCTTGTTTCTCTCTGGTAGTAACTGCAACCATGCGGGTTTCATTAAAAAGCCCAACTCCTACTGCACTGCTTTGCCGCCTTTTTTTTTTTTCCAGGTTGAGCCAGTGAACTAGTTTCAGAGAGATTCATTTGGTTAAGACGAATTTTGGAATTTAGTAAAAGAAAAAACAAGTCTTTGCTTTTTTTTATTGCATACAGTCGAACTGAGGAAATGTATACATCTTAGTAAGAAATGACAAAAGAAAGGCATAAAGCCATTAAGAATCAAACCCATATGGATAAACATTGAAATGATACCAAACTCTCTAGTGATCAAGTAATTTCAAGTTGTAGTGATACAGCATGTTACAAAAATATAAACCTGGACAATACGAGTTCTGACTCAGAGATGGAAAGGAGCAGATCTTTGTTAATATTGTGCTGCAAATCTGAGGCTCAGGAGAACTGCAGATTACTTCAATCTGGGACAAATTATTGACCAGTCAGCCTAACACAAATTGTTTACAGTTGGTTGGGTCAATATAATATCAGAAACTTCAGGGAGGAAAGAGAATTAGATTAGAAGGCAGGAATCTGTTAGCAACTATAATGAACAGGACACTTTAATTGTGGTATCCTCCAGTTCCTTAAATAGTAATTTAAAATAGAACAAAACAGAAGCATACTAAGGACGAAAGATTTCTATCAGTTTTGCATGGGTCATGAAAATTAAAAACACACAGATAATATTTCTTTGTGGCCATTATATTTAATCTGAAAAACAAGGAAAAGTAACATATCATGAGGTCCAGAAGCTATCATCATTCCCATTTGTTAAAGATACTGAGGCTCAGGAAGTGATCTGTACAAGGTTGTAGGTCTCCTCCACAGTAGAACTAGCAGCAGAGGTCAGAACCAACATTCTTCTGTGGCTACTTGCTGAAGGAAAAAAAAATTAACGATTAGTCAAATTTTCAGTATTAAAAAACAAGATTATTGGCTAGGAAATTAATAGTATTTCTTCTTAAACGTAAAATTTTTCAGATTAAGGTTAGCTAGTTGGGGTGGCTTAGGCCCACAGTCCCTGCTAATCAGGAGGCTAAGGCAGGAAGATAATTTCAATTCCCAAGTTTAAGACCAGCCCAAGAGGCTGGATGTTGTGGCTAACTCCTGTAAACACAGCATTTAGGAGGCTGAGGCAGGAGGATCTCTGTGAGTTCTAGGCCAGCCTGGGCTACAAACTGAGTTCAAGGCCAATCTGTACTACATAGTGAGACCCTGTCTCAAAAAGATAAATAAATAAGCCAGGCGTCGTGGTGCAGGCCTTTAATCCCAGCACTGACGAGGCTGAGGCAGGAGGATCACTGTGAGTTTGAGACCATCCTGGGCTACAAAGTGAGTTCAAGACCAGCCTGAACTGCATAGTGAGACCCTGTCTCAAAAAGTAGGGCCAGGGATTTAGCTCAGTGGCATAAACGCCTGCCTGGCAGGTGCGGGATTGTGAGTTCAATCCCTGGTATCAAAAAAAATAATAAAAATTAAAAATAGATAAATAAATGAAATAATAGTCAGTCTAGGGACTGGGGATTTAGCTCAGTGGCATAAGCGCCTGCCTGGCAAGCATGAGGTCATGAGTTCAATCGCCAGTACCAAAAAAAAAAAAAAAAATCAGCCTAGGCAACATAAAGATAAATGAGTAGATGAATATGAATGAATGAATAAGTAAATAAAATTAGTATTTTACAAAGATCCATTTTAATAGTTTAAAATTCTGAATTGAGAAATGCTTTAAAATAAATATCTTCCTTTAATCCCAGCACTTTGGAGGCTGAGGTAGGAGGAGCATTGTGAGTTCGAGGCCGGCTTGGGCTACAACATAAGTGTAAGGCCAGCCTGAGCTACACAGTGCGACCCTGCCTCAAAAAACCAGGGCCGGGAGTTTGGCTCAGTGATTTAAGCGCCTGTCTGACAGGCGCGAGGTTGAGTTCAATCCCCGGTGATGCAAAAAAATAAATAAAATAAATAAATAAATAAATAAATGTCTTGATGGGCTGGGGATATTGCTCAGCAGCACAGTGCCCACCTGGCAAGTGCAAGGCCATGAGTTTGAGCCCCAGCACCAAAATAAATAAATAAATAAATAAATAAATGCCTTGTTTAAAACTGTTAAGTACACATACAAGATTCTCAACTTGTTCTTAAGGTACCACGCTGTTAAATTAGGGGCTCTTTGAGAAATAGCATAAAATATTAATAATTAACAAATTAAATTTAAGATGATAGCACAAAAATTTTTGATGTCTCCATTGGCATATTTCTTGACAAGTATCAGTAGGTACCAAATTTTTTTGATTACAGAAAGGAAATGTTTAAATATTTTCTAAAAACTTCTCTCTTCATTTTTTCCTACAAACATAATATTTCAATTTGTAGGCCATGGTGGTGCATGCTTACAACCTATAACTCGGGAGGTTGAGGCAGAAGGAGTGAAGAGTGTTCAAGGCCATCCTGGGCTCCATAGTAAGTTTAAGGATAACCTGAACTACAGAGTGAGACCTTGTCTCAAAAAAAATTTTTTTTATAGTAAAATACCAAGGAAATTCATTTGAGGAAACCTTGACATGCATTAGCATTTTTTGTTTTTTGGGTTTTTTTTTTTTTGTACCAGGGATTGAACTCACAGCCTTGCACTTGCCAGACAGGCGCTTATGCCACTGAGCTAAATCCCTGGCCCTTGACAGACATTAAAATGCTTCCTACATTTATTTTCAAATAAAGATGCTTATATTTTTATGAAACAGATAAAATCTTTTTTTTTTTTTTTTTTGGTACCGGGGATCGAACTCACAACCTCATGCCTGCCAAGCAGGCACTTACACAACCAAGCTAAATCCCCAGCCCTATTTTTTGAGACAGAGTCTCACTATGCAGTTCAGGCTGGCCTTGAGCCCACTTTGTAGCCCAGGCTGGTCTCCAACTCACAATGATCCTCCTGCCTCAGTCTCCTGAGTGCTGGGATTAAAGGCGTGCACCACTACGCCCAGCTAAAACAGTAACATTTTTAAGAATTAAGTCTTTTATTACAGTACCTAAGTAAGTCAGACCTACCTCCTTTTTAACCAAAAATCCTCTGTGTTTAGCTCAAGATGAAGTATTTGCCCACTAGTATGCAGGTTCTTTGAGGACATGTCTTGGCTCACAGAGCCTAGCAAAATACCCCATGGGATATGCTCAGAATAACCAGATTGGAACTCAGAATGGTGGCACACATGCCTGTAATCCCAGCACTCTAAGAGGCTGAGGCAGCAGGATCACAAGTTCAAGTCTAGCCTGCATAATTTAGCAACTTAGTCTCAAAATATAAAAGAGGTTGGGATGGAACAAAGTGCAAAGGCCCTGGGTTCAATCCCCAGTACTGAAAACAACACACACAGACACACACCCCAAACTGGAAGGTAGCGAAAGTTTTCTGAGGCTTTGCCACATGAAGGACACTTGGAAAACAGTCTTCAAAGAAGACATCTTGACTAGTTATGATTTGTTGTCTCTGATTCTGAATGGCAGTCTCTGATCTATGAGCATCAAACTGCCTAACGCTTCTGCACGTAAGGATGGGCCTTTACCACATAGTGCACAAGAGCAGGATCCCTTGAAGCCCAGAAAAGCAGGGACATGCTCAGCTCCACAGCCCACTGAACTGTGGCAGTGCCAACTTTTTTTTTTTTTTTTTTTGCTGCACCAGGGTTCAAACTTACAACCTCACGCCTGCCAGACAGACGCTTAAGCCACTGAGCCAAACTTCCGGCCCTATTTTTTTGAGGCAGGGTTGCACTATGTAGCTCAGGTCAGCCTTGTGCTCACGTTATAGCCCAAGCTGGCCTCAAACTCACAACGCTCCTCCTACCTCAGCCTCCCGAGTGCTGGGATTAAAGGTATGTGCCACCATGCCCGGCTGGCAGTGCCAACTTTAAACTAGCGTGAGGAGGAGAACAATGAACCGAGTTAGAATTTTCCTCCCGAGACTAGGAATTGAAACCAGGGATGCTCTACCACTAAGTTACATCCAAAGCCCTTTTTATTTGTATTTTTGAGACAGGATCTTACTAAATTACCCAGACTGGCCTCGAACCTGCACACCTTATGCCTCAGCATCCTAAGTAACTGGAAATACAGATGTGCAATCCTGCACCCAGCTAAGATTAGCACTGTTTCTAATACCACTGGATTGATGGCTTGCTGCGTACCAAGGGATATGTATTCTTACTGAAAATACTCTTGGTGGTGGCTGACTGCATAGGTTCTAGTACAAATACTTAGCCATAACCTGGCAGGCTCTGTAGAGCCACTAGAGCTAATTATTAGAGCTAATCTATGGCTATTGTCCTGGCAATCTTTTCACATTGTTTCTATGGCAGAAGGCACTCTGCACTCAAAATAATCCACTCAGACAGTGATCCATTGGAGAACAACTCATATATGACTTACCACTGCCTAAAACATGTTGGAAACAGCATGTGAACTAAAAAAGAAAAACCAGATAAAGAAGTTAGGCGCTAACTGCAAGTTAGGTGTGCCATTTTTTTCTCTGCTATGTTTGAACCTGTTTTTCTTTTTCTTGATGTGGTATTTGTTTGCGTTGGTTTCCTTGAGACTTTGCTGCAGTTTTTGATTTATTCACTAAAGTCTCAATTATATTGCCTTAGTCATTTCCCTCAAATGGATATTTTGGCTTAATTTTCTTCATCACTGTGAGCCTGCATTAGATATCATTTTTATTGGTTTATTTTGTCTTCAACTCATTTTGCCCCTATTGCTTACACTTCCAAGTTTTTATGACTTTATTAAAGTCAAAATAAATCCAAAATTTTGTCACTTGAGGATAATGTAGAAATACAATGTTGTCTAAGAAAACTTTCAGGCTATCATGTCAGAAATATAATAATATAGCCTCAAATGCTTGTTTATGTCCCCCCAATTCCCCTAAAAGTCCCTTCATTCATATTTTTTCCAACAATTTCTAACAATGAAAATTTTAGCCACCCTGGCAGCTGACCTAGGAAGTTCTTTGGCAAGAACAACAGTTGATGTAATCTTCCAGCTGAGGCAAAATTTCCTTTGTTCCCCAAGAGTGAAAAATCGTGCATTGATAATGCTTTGTGATTTCACAGAACAAGCAGCTGGTGTGTACCACAGAGAAGCTCGGTCCGGCAAATACAAGCTCACCTATGCAGAAGCCAAGGCGGTGTGTGAATTTGAAGGCGGTCATCTCGCCACCTACAAGCAGCTAGAAGCAGCCAGAAAAATTGGTAACTGATTTGACAATGATTTTTCTACTTCTTTTAGCCATGGGGCATAGGCTGAGGGGCACTCTACCTTTCCTATACTCTTGAATAAGACTCCTTTCTCCAGCCCTTTTGGATGGAGCTCTAAGCCCCAAGGACATCTTTGCTCTCTGGTTTCTCCCATACCCTTCAACTTAGAGCCAGGGTCTAGTGCTAGCATCATATTTGGGAGTCACAATCCACTGAGAAATAATACACAAAGAAAAAGACCTTAATATGTCAGTAGCATGGATGCAAATTTCTCACAAGCTTTAATGCAATTATCATTCTCTTTTTTTTTTTGAACTGGAAATTGAACTCAGGACCTTATGCTTACCAGGCAGAAGCCAGTAAGCCGCTGATCTATACCTCCTGCCCCTATTGCCATTTGTTTTTAATGAATGTTCCAGCTCTTTAACACCTTAGCATGGGTTTCCTCATCTATTAAATGATGCTAGCGTGTTGAGTTTTATGAAGAAATTTCCCTGGCATGAGAAACAGTGAATTTAAAGACATTTTTTTCATGAGAAATAGTGCATTTAAAGACATTTTTTTCATATTATATATATGGAATATATATATATATATATATATGTATAATTGCTTCGTTTTATTTTGTTTGGTTTGGTAC
>RJWM01012645.1:30255-42319 GCA_004363535.1 Dasyprocta punctata
TTTTTTTTTTTTTTTTTTTTTTTTTTTTTTTTGCGGCACCAGGGATTGAACTCAACCTCGCGCCTGCCAGGGCAGGTGCTTAAGGCACTGAGCCAAACTCCCAGCCCTGGTTTTTTTGAGGCAGGGTCGCACTATGTAGCTCAGGCCGGTCTTGCGCTCGCGTTGTAGCCCAAGCCGGCCTCGAACCCACAACGCTCCGCCTACCTCAGCCTCCCGAGTGCTGGGATTAAAGGCGTGCGCCACCACGCCCGGCTTCAGGCCTAGTTTTTTGAGGCAGGGTGTACTGTGTAGCTCAGGCCAGCCTTGCGCTCCCGTTATAGCCCAAGCCAGCCTCAAACTCACAACGCTCCACCTACCTCAGCCTCCTGAGTGCTGGGATTAAAGGTGTGCGCCACCACGCCCGTCTCCCGGCCCTATTTTTTGAGACAGGGTCTCACTATGTAGTTCAGGCTGTCCTCGAACTCACTTTGTAGCCTAGGTTGGTCTTGAACTTGTAACAATCCTCCTGACTCAGCCCCCTGAGTGCTGGGATTGCAGGCTTGCGCCACCACGCCCAGCTTTGTTTTGTTTTTTAAAACAGGGTCTTGCTATCTAGTTCCAGTCTGATCTTGAACTCACTATATAGCCAAGCTGGCCTCAAACTCACAGTGATTCCCCTGCCTCAGTTTCCTAAATTCTGGGATTACAGGTGTGCACCACCATGCCCAATATTTTTAACATGAAGTGAGAGAATGCCTTTGTACTCGAGGATCAAAAGCTGTGAGGGAGCTGGGAGTGATGGTACATTCCTGTAATCCCACACTCCAGAGGTTGAGGCAGGAGGATCCTGAGCTCAAGGCCAGTGTGAACTACATAGTGAGACCCTATCTCCAAACAAACAACTGAGGAAAAGGATAAGCAAATTATAAGATGGCAAGAGAAAGAAACTGAGAAGATGTCAGCAGATCTGGCGAGAACTCCAGTAATTAACCAGATGGAACAACTTGTTTCTTTACACAAATGTGGGCTGCTACCACCTGTCCTGGGCTCTCAGGAGAATGAACCACTCTCACAGGAGCTCCTTTGCTGACAGAAAAACACCTGGCAAAGCTTATACAGTTACTGCGCATTACCCAAAACAAACTGCTCTGCAGTATCAGTGAAGGAATGGTCCCAGGACGCCCACAGATATGAGAATCTGGCATCACAGTTTCATGTGAATGAGAAACAAGCTCATCATCTTGCTGAGCTCAAATGCAATTTAAAATATGTATATATTTTTGATTCCCAGTGGGTTGAAAGCACAGATGCAGAACCTGTAGACAAGGAGAATAGACCATAAGGTACATAAGGTACTGTAGTCTCTTAAATGTCCCAACTGCTCATCTGTAATCCCAGGTCTGTGTGTGGAATGGTTGATGGCACGGCCAAAGTCTGTAGCAGCACTCCTGAAGCCCTGGGTCTCTAGTAAAATTGCTCTTGGAGCCAGGTGTGGTGTCACACACCTGAAACCCCAGCACTCTGGGAGGCTGATACAAAAGGATCACAAATTCAAGTTCAGCCTAAACAATTTAGTAATTTAATGAGGTCCTGTCTCAAAATAAAAAATAAAAAAAAGGGCTAAGATATAGCTTGGGGAAAAGACCCTAGATTTGACCTGTTGTAACACACACACACACACACACACACACACACACACAATTACTCCTTTTTTTTTTTTTAGACAGGGTTCTTACTGTGATGTAGGCTGGCCTTGAACTCATGGCTCTCCTCCTACCTCAGCCTCCAAGTGCTGGAATTACACAATTGCTCTTGCATGGTACTGGCAGATACAAAAACAGCCTCTAAAGCTGAACAAGGAAAAGAAGCTGAGCCTTTGTTTGAAATTTATGAGAGAATTTATTGATATTCAGATCTTGTTTGTTCGTTATTTGTTGAGACAGGGTCTCACAAGGTAGCCCAGGATGGCCTTTGTCTTGGTGACTTTTGTCTCATTGCTGGGGCAAAACATTTGACACCCAAAATGAAAGAAAGAAAGAAAGAAAGAAAGAAAGAAAGAAAGAAAGAAAGAAAGAAAGAAAGAAAGGTTTATTTAGCTCACTGTTTGTGGAGGTTTCAGTCCATAATTAGCTGGCTCCAAGGCAGGGTGGCATGACACAGGGGCAACACTTCAAGGCAGTAGCAGAGCAAAAAGGGTAAAAAGGGAGAAAGCTTGTATTCCAGCTCCTCGCCCCTGGGTCAGTGCAGCACTCACACCGCCAATCCCAGCCCTAGATAACAAACCAATCACAAATGCTAGACTCAGCCACCTCCGTGACTGCATGAGGCTTTGGAGGGACACTTAAACAAGCCATAACAGCCTTGAACACTTTATGTAGGCCAAGCCAGCCTCAAAAATCATGATTTTCCTGCCTCAGCCCCCACAGTGTTGGGATTGTAGGAGAATGCCACCATAACTGGCTCTTATTCAAATTTTTACATTTTTTGGGGGGGGGTCTTTCTCTGTAGTTCAGGCTGGCCTTGAACTCACTGTGTAACCCAAGCTGGATTTGAATTCACAGCAATCCTGCCTCAACCTCCTGAGTGTTGAAATTACAGGTGTGTGCCACCACACCCAGTTCAGATCTTCAAAATATTACTGACATTTTAATCAATTTTTTCTCTCTTTTTTTTTTTTTTTTTTTTTTGGTACTGGGAATCAAACTCAGGACCTTGCGCTTGTCAGGCAGGTGCTGTGCTACTGAGCTATATCCCCAACCCCTCTTATTCAATTTTGACATAGAAATGAATTACATTACCATCTGAAAAAACTTTTCCCAGAATTCACAGTGATTTCAGAAATTATCACATAGGGGCCAGGGATTTAGCTCAGTGGCTCAAGCACTTGCCTGGTAAGCACAAGGTTGTGAGTTAGCTCCCCAGTACCAAAAAAAAAAGAAAAGAAAGAAAGAAAGAAATTATCACATAGAAAGAAAGATTTGTGAAAGGAAGGCACCTTTGAAATTGGATTGTTTTATATCTACAGTGTGATCTCCAGTCCATCAGCATCTTTTCTTTTTTTTAAGTGAGACTACTTTCCATTAAAGGACACAAGTTATATTTTGTGTGTATTCTTTTTTCTCTTTTTATGAAAGCAGGTTTCTCCCATCTGACAGGAACTGAATCCGGGCAGCTGAGGAACCATGGTTTCACATCAACACCTCAATCTTTTTCATCCTCTTGCAGGGTTTCACGTGTGTGCTGCAGGATGGATGGCCAAAGGCAGAGTTGGGTACCCCATTGTGAAGCCAGGGCCCAACTGTGGATTTGGAAAAACTGGAATTATCGATTATGGCATCCGTCTCAACAGGAGTGAAAGATGGGATGCATACTGCTACAATCCACATGGTTTGTTAAAAATAATATAATGTTTTACAAAAAGAGTTACATGGACACAAAAGGAAAACCACAACAAAGCAGTTATAGGAGACTAAGAAGTTGTTAAAAATAGCTGATTTGGCATGGTAGAGCACAACCTTAAACCCAGTGTTACAGAGGCTGTGGCAGGAGGGTCACAAGTTCAAGCCCAGCTCAGGCAACCAAACAGCTTAGTGAAATCTTGCCTCAAAATTTCAAAAGCAAGTTTTTTTTTTTTTTTTTAAGGTTGGGAATGTAGCTCAGTGTGAAGACTGAGAGAGAGAGAGAGAGAGAGAGAGAGAGTGTGAGAGAGAGAGGTTAATTCTTCCTGAAAGGATACAATTTGGTAATGATAATTATGAAGAATAACTGCCATGTTAGAGTGCTTATGCTGTGCTGAATACTGGTTTGCACTTCCTCACTTCCACTCTCACTTAATAGTCTCAGCTCTTCAAGGAACTATTTATCACTATGTTAGCAATCAGGAGGCTGAAGTTAAATAACTTACCTCCAATCAGTCTGCCAGTAATTAGTAGGCAGGTAGGATAAGAATTCAGCTCTGTGCCATGGAACTTCCTGGTCGCAAAGAAGGAAACACGCGCACACACACACACACACACACACACGCACATGCACACATTATAAATCTTTCATATTTAGCTAGAGCAATACAGTGACGCTATCAAATGCTCACTGTTCAAAATCACCCCTTTGATAGAATGAGGAAAGGGAGACAAAATAAACAAACTCTTTCCCTAATTTATTTTTGCATATAAGTGCATAGACTTCCAAACAAGGTAACTCTCATTTTGTGGTCTAACAATTATGTTCTCCAGCCGGACGTGGTGGCGCACGCCTTTAATCCCAGCACTCGGGAGGCTGAGGTAGGTGGAGCATTGTGAGTTTGAGGCCGGCTTGGGCTACAAAATGAGGGCAAGGCCAGCCTGAGCTACATAGTGTGACCCTGCCTCAAGAAAAATACAGCTCAGAGTTTGACTCAGTGGCCTAAGCCCCTACCTGACAAGCGCAAGGTTGTGTTTGAGCCCCAGCATCACAAAAAAAAAAAAATATATATATATATATATATATATATATATATATATTCTCCATGTACTAGTTTTTGTTTTTGTTTTGTGGCTCTGGGGAAGAAACGTAGGGCCACACTCTCATTCAGTTACATCCACACACCTTTCTGCTTTTTGAGACAGGATCTCCCTTAATGGCCTGGATAGGACCAAACTTGTCTCAGCCTCCCTCAGTGCTGGACTAGTTCTCAATATGCAGTATGTTCTTATTCATGTTTTCTACAGCCACTTGAAATATTTATGCAAAAACTATTAATATAAGACTTGCTCTTTGTTCATGCTCTCAGAAAAAAAATGCTCTTCTGTTTGCATATATTTGCAGTGATGTTGCAAAATGTTATATAATATGTTACAAATCATTCTGGCATTTTATGCTCTTAAACATAATCAGGTGGTATACCATTTGGATTTACCTTATAGAAATTCTTGCTTGGCACGGTGGCACACTGTAATCCCTGCACTCTAGGAGGCTGAGGCAAGAGTATTGCAATTCTGAGCTCTGCAGTCTTGGTTATTTAGAGAGAACTTGCCTCAAAGTAAAAAATAAAATAGGGATGTAGCTCTGGGTAAATGGGTTTGATCTCCACTACCACAAAAAAAAGGAAAAAAAGAAAGATAAAGGAAGAAAGCAAGCAAGCGAGCGAGGGAGGGAGGGAGGAAAAGGAAACGGAAGAAAAAAGAGAGAAAATAGCCCTATAACACAGTGGAAAACTTATAGTGACTTTCTAGCAAGCTTTTACAGAACTTATTACTTAACAATACTAGTTCTTGGAGGACAGTCTTTCAGGTCCGTAACTAACCTATATCTAAAAAAAGTATGTGTATTCCAAGTAAAAAGAATTTTGTCTAGCACTATCTTCTAGCGCCACTTAAAACAAAATACTGGACTGTATCTTCCAAAGCAGTTTTTTTTTCTTTTCTTTTTCTTTTTTTTTTTTTTTTTTTTTTGGTACTAGGAATTGAACTCACAACCTCGCACCTGCTAGGCAGGAGCTCATGCCACTGAGCCAACTCCCCAGCCCAAAGCAGTTTTTTGGTATATATTAGGCTTGTTTAGTCCTAGATAGTACTAGACCACTGTATATTTAATCCTATATTTAGTTATTAAGAATACATAAAGCTTCCCTCGCTGCTTCCCTCTGTACTTCCGTTTCCTTTGGTATATTTATTTGTACAGGCAACTCCCTTTTTACTCGCGCTATTCCCAAATACATTTTGATTCCCGTTTTGCTTGATAAATGGTAGAATCTGTGAACTCCTGTGCAGTCCTTTCAAAGGCTCAAAGCGTGGGGTAAATGAAAATGTTCTTAAAGAATTTTGCTGTCCCTTTATAAGAATGCCATTTTAACCTACAATTTTTTAATAGTTGCCTCTTTTTCTCAGAAAGGCTGAGTACTATTTATTCTGGGAATATGTGTACAAAATCCTGGGAGACTTACTCAATTCTCAGTGTAGTTAGCTTACTTAGAGATTTGGCGATGTGTTGATTATATACTTAGATTGTGGTTTACTGAAAGACACAGTGAACTGCCCGAACTAGGAGAACAGGCCACCAAAACCTAATTGGAATGAAAAGCAGTCGTAACAGCATCCGAAAGTAAAGCAGTCATCTTTGGCCAATATGACCAACTTGGAGCTGATTGAAATAAGAAAAGGGTCATTAAGGATTTGAAAGTAAAGTTGCTCTTTTCAAGTTTGGAATGTGTGGAGCTGGGGTTTAGTTCAGTGGTGCAAGTGCCTGCCTGGCAAGCACAAGGTCATGAGTTCAATCCCTGGTACCAAAAAAAAAAAAAAAAGAAGTTTGGAATGTGTGCAATGACATTGACTGCCTATGAGTTTTTTTTTTAAAACCAATTAACAGTTCTCAGAGGCCTGGCTGGGTTGTCAATCTGTCATTTTTAAAATAACAGATACATAAGGCAATCTCTATATTACCATAAAATGTAGAGCTGAATAGATGTAATTAAATAAGTGCCCAAATTACGTCGGCTTTTTTGTTTTCCCTTTCTTTACTTTTTTTTTTTTTTTTTTTTTTTTTTTGCGGCACCAGGGATTGAACTCACAATCTCACGCCTGCCTGACAGGCATGTAAACTGCTTAGCCAAACTCCCAGCCCTGGTTTTTTGAGGCAGGGTCGCACTGTGTAGCTCGGGCCGGCCTTGCACTAGTGTTGTAGCCCAAGCTGGCCTTGAACTCACAATGCTCCACCTACCTCAGCCTCCCAAGTGCTGGGATTAAAGGTATGTGCCACCACGCCCAGCTGTTTGTTTGTTTTTTGGGACAGGGTCTCACTATATAGTTCAGACTAGTTTTGAACTCACTGTATAGTCCAGGTTGGCTCAGAACTCCCAGCAATCTTCCTGCCTCAGCTTCCTGAGTGCTGGGATTAGAGGTGTCACCACCAGTCTCATCTCTAGTTCAGCATTTGAATTGTTTTCCCTAATGATATATATAACAAAGATAGAATTCTATGGGACAGTACAAGTCACTTCAAAAACTGAATGAGCCGGGCGTGGTGGCGCACGCCTTTAATCCCAGCACTTGGGAGGCTGAGGTAGGCGGAGCGTTGTGAGTTTGAGGCGGGCTTGGGCTACCACGCGAGTGCAAGGCCGGCCTGAGCTACACAGTGCGACCCTGCCTCAAAAAACCAGGGCCGGGAGTTTGGCTCAGCGGCTTACGGGCCTGTCAGGCAGGCACGAGGTTGTGAGCTCGATCCCCGGTGCCACAAAAAAAAAAAAAAAAAAAAAAAAAACTGAATGAATACAAACAAATTATGATCACGTAATAACACACTGTATAATAATATAAGCTTATATTTGCATAATAGTCTTGACTTATATTCAATATTTTATTCCCATAATAAACCTGTGAGGTAGGCATGGTTATATTTATTTTATCAATGAAGAAAATGAGGAATAGGATAGTCACAGAGCTTGAACCATGTACTTTACTTTCTCCTATTGCTTCACAGCTTTTCAAGATGCTATTTAACCTGAAGGAATAAGTTTCCTTAATTTCCACAACATTAAATATTCTGACACAATTTTTAAAAATAGGGATTTTTGCTTTGTTTTCCAGTACTGGGGATTGAACTCAGAGTCTTCTCACTGAGCTACATCCCAGCCCTTTTAAAATTTGAGACAGGGTCTCACTAAGGTATTAGATTGCTAGGTTGAGCTTGAACTTGTAATCCTCCTGCCTCGGCTTCCCAGAGTGGAGTGAGCCACTACATCTGGTAAAAACAGGTATCTTAAAGGGGAATATTCATGAGAAAACTTCTGATTATAATAAAAAAAAAATCTAGAAATGCTACCCAGAGTCACCACCGCCACCACACACACTTTTTTTTCTTTCCTTCTTTCCTTCTTTCTTTCTTTCTTTCTTTTTTTTTTCCAGTTTCTAGGTTCTACCTTTCTCTAGACACTAGAAATTGACTGACTGACAGGGAACTGTAAGTGACCTGACCTCCTCCACAGCTTTTCTTCCTGGCCATATTGCAAACCCCTGGTGCTGGCAGAGGTTTTTATTTGTAATTTTGTTTACTTACTTTTGCAACAAGTTATATGACAAGCTGAAATTTATAAAATGAATGTCTTGGGGGGAAAAAAACAAACAAACAGAAAGTACCTTCAGCAAATCTTGAAGTATCAGTCTTTAAATGTTAGTTTAAAACCAATAGTACAGAGTTAAGACTACGGAATAGCTAGTGATACAGCCCACACTCAGCATGCATGAGATTTTGGATTCAGTCCTCAGCACCAAAAATACAAATAAATTAAAAAGTGTAGGGAATGATTATGAACTAACGGAATGATTATATACTATTCCCTTTAATTGCATTAGAGTGACTTCTAAGGTCCCTTATGATCCTAGAATTCTATAATGATGTTCTAAAAAGAATTTATGGGATTCACTATTCTCAGTAAGTCCCTGAGACATGGTGACACGATAAGAGAAAATTCCTACCATCTTTTTTATTCTTTCAGTGCTGGGGGTTGAACTCAGGGCCTCATGCATGCTAAGCATGAGCTTTACCACTGGAGTCCATCCCCAGCCCTTCCCTGCCATCCTAATTAGGCTGCTGACAATGTGGAGACGCATGTGACAGAAATACACAGAAGTACAAAATAGCAAAACAATTGTGTTTTATGACTTAAAAGGTAAAAGGAAAATGCAAACAGAAATACAATTAACTAACATTTTTTTCTTGTTATTTTTATTCTTTAAAAATTCACAAACAGCCCCAGCAGGGGGCACATGCTTGTACTAGCTACTCTGCAGGCTCAGATGGGAGGACTGTGTAAGCCCATGAGTTCAAGACCATCCTGGGCACCATGAGAGGCTGTCTCAAAAAAGGAATTTCTCCAATAGTCCATGTTTGTTTTAGAGAATATGGAAATTACTGTTGAAAAAATATCATTATTCTTTAGCTACAAGTATATATATATATATATTTTGTTGTTGTTGTTGTTGTTGTTGTTGTTGTTTTGGTGCCACCGGGGTCCAAACTCGCAACCTTGCACCTGTCAGGCAGGCACTTAAGCCACTGAGCCAAACTCCCAGCCCTAGCTTTTTTGAGGCAGGGTCGCACTATGTAGTTCTGGCAGGCCTTGCACTCATGCTGTAGCCCAAGCCGGCCTCGAACTCACAGTACTACTTCTACCCCAGCCTCCCGACTGCTGGGGTTAAAGGCATGCACTACCACGCCTGGCAAGTATATATAACATTCAAATGCTACATATCAAGCCATTTCTTTAGTATTTCGTATGTCTGAGAAGTGGATACCATTTTTAAATAAAGATAATTATTTTCCTAACACTTTGATTTCTGTCTCTGTCTGTCTCTCTCTCTCCATTTCAGCAAAGGAGTGTGGTGGTATCTTCACAGATCCAAAGCGAATTTTTAAATCTCCAGGCTTCCCAAATGAGTATGAGGATAACCAGATCTGCTATTGGCACATTAGACTCAAGTATGGTCAGCGTATTCACCTGAGTTTTTTGGACTTTGACCTTGAAGATGATCCAGGTTGCTTGGCTGACTACGTTGAAGTGTACGACAGTTACGATGATGTTCATGGATTTGTTGGAAGGTACATGTTAATACAGGAAGTCAGTTAATGACTTTTCTTTAATTAACTTTCTCCCCACCGTCCCTAGACTATTTCTTTTTTTGTCCCTAAAATATTGATTTTTCCACTGTTCCTACTATTTGTCAACATATCACATCCTTTCTCAACAATGATTTTTTTTTTTTTTTTTTTTTTTTTTTTTGCGGCACTGGGGATTGAACTCACAACCTGGCGCCTGCCAGACTGGCGCTTAAGTTACTGAGCCAAACTCCCAGCCCTGGTTTTTTGAGGCAGGGTCACACTGTGTAGCTCAAGCCGGCCTTGCGCTCACGTTGTAGCCCAAGCCGGCCTCGAACTCTCAACGCTCCTCCTAACTCCGCCTCCCGAGTGCTGGGATTAAAGGCATGCATCACCACACCCGGCCCTTTTTTCCAAATTTAAATTTGTCTTGAAATTTAAAATGTGAATACCACTGGACATGGTGGCGCATTCCTGTAATCCCAACACTTGTAGGGCTGAAGTAGGAGGATTGCCATGAGTTCAAGGCTAACTTGGATTATCTAATGAATGCAAGACCAGCCTGAACTATAAAGCAAGAACTTGTCTCAAATAAATAAAATAAAATATTAATACCATCAACCATATAGTCATTTTTCTTTAACTATGAAGAAAACTCTATACAATAAATCATAAATAAATTTTTGTATGTCCAAGTAAGTTAAAATTACCTACTACACAAAAAATTACCTACTACACAAAGTAGAAAAGTCACAAATCTATTCTTTTTTTTTTTTTTTTTTTTTTTGCGGCACCGGGGATTGAACTCACAACCTCGCACTTGCCAGGGCAGGTCCTGAAGCCACTGAGCCAAACTCCCAGCCCTGGTTTTTTGAGGCAGGGTCGCACTGTGTAGCTCAGGCCAGCCTTGTGCTCACGTTGTGGCCCAAGCCGGCCTCGAACTCACTACGCTCCACCTACCTCAGCCTCCGGAGTGCTGGGATTAAAGGCGTGCGCCACCACGCCCGGCTCCACAAATCTATTCTTAAAAGTCTAATTAATATTGAATCTTTTTCAAACAAACTTTGTTGCAACCCTTCTTCCTTACAAATCCAAGTTTAAAAAAAAAACAAGACTTTTAAAAGTGTAGAAAAATGGGTCATTGCTTAAAAGAAATAAAGCATTTTATTATCAGTAAGATCCTCTCCAAGAGCTGTATAATGCCTTTCTGGTAATCTCTTTTTTCTACAAATTCCCTCTCAGGTACTGTGGGGATGAACTTCCAGAAGACATCACTAGCACAGGTAATGCTCCGAACAAACGGAGGACTAAACGTTGAATGTTTTCTCAGGGCACCCCTGAAAATGAGGCCCTCCTACTTATCATGGTTCACTTTTTAAAACAGAGATTATCTCGTTCATTTTTTAAAGTTGAGAGAACTAAGGCTGGATGTAGCTGGTTGTCTTGTAAAATGCTGAGAAGTCTTCATCTGTACTGAAGGACTTATAACAAATCCTTGCACTACCTATGCACAGACCCTCCTTTTGTGCAGGAAACGCGCAGTCCTGGATTTGTACCCCCACACTTGCTGCTGTGTCAGAGCCCAGGAAACCAGTAAATGGCCGCAGTAGGGCATAGCCCAGTGGGGAAGCATGTGCCCATCTTGCAGGGGACCCTGGGTTGGATCCCAAGCACCACAAGAAAAACAAACAAACAAACAAACTAACAAACAAAAAACATAAAATAAGCTAGGCATGGTGGTCCATGCTTGTAATCCTAGCTACTTTAAGAGGCTGAGGAAAAAAAAAGGCTGTGGCAGGAGGACTGTACCTTCCAACCCAGCCTGGGCAATTTAGTGAGATCCGGTCTCAAAAAAAAATTTTTTTTTTAATTTAAATTTTTAAAGGACTACCCTATAGTGCAATGACTGAGTGTTACCTAGCATACAGGAGCCCCTGACTTCAATCCTCAGTACCACAAAAAAAATAAATACGGTAAAATGGCCAAAATTGTTCATTGATAAGAGACTAAAGTTATAAAGTTGTTAAAAATAGCTTCTGTCAGCCTGTCTCCATGGTGCACACCTGAAATGCCAACTACTGGGAAGGCTGAGGTAGGAGGATCACAAGTCTGAAGTCAGCCTTGAGCAACTGTCTCCCAAAAAATGCGGGTGGTGGTAGAAGGGCTGAGGATGTAGCTCAGTGGTAGAGCACTGGATTCAATCTTTAGGACAAGGAAAAGAAGAAAGAGAGAGAGAGAGAGAGAGAGAGAGAGAGAGAGAGAGAGAGAGAGAGAGAAGGAGGGAGGGAGGGAGAGAGAGAGAATAAGAAAGAAAGAGACAGAAAAAGAAAGGAGGGAAAAAACAAAAAGCTATCACTAAAAAATTTAAAACAACAGCATTCCGTTTCATGAGATTTCTTTTTTATTTATTTATTTATTTTTTGTAGCACCTGGGATCAAACTCACAATCTCATGCCTGCCAAGCAGGCGTGTAAGCTGTTAAGCCAAACTCCCAGCCCTAGTTTTTTTTTTTTTTTTT
>RJWM01012645.1:42419-56142 GCA_004363535.1 Dasyprocta punctata
CTCCGCCTACCTCAGCCTCCCGAGTGCTGGGATTAAAGGCGTGCGCCACCACGCCCGGCTACCCAGCCCTAGTTTTTTGAGACAGGGTCGCACCATGTAGCTCAGGCTGGCCTTGCACTCACGTTGTAGCCCAAGCCAGCCTCAAATTCACAACGCTCCTCCTACCTCAGCCTCCCGAGTGCTCACATTTTTTTCTTTCTCTTTGTTTCTTTGTTCGTTTGTTTGTTTCTTCTTTCATTTATTTATTTAGAGACAGGCTCTCCCTCTGCTGGCCTAGTTCACAACTGGCCTCCAGTTCCAGTCTCCTGAGTACTGGGACTACAGGTGTAAACCACCACACCCAGCTTGTTCTGTGATATATTTTAAATAAGTATTACATAAAAAAAAACGATTCTAGGTCAAATAAATTTGGGAAACATTAGGTCAAACCGTGCTAAACAGGTTTCTTTATGGGGAGACCACAGGGAACTTTTAATATGCTAATTCCTATAGTAAATCTTAAAAGTCTAGGTATAATAGGTTATGTCTTCAAAATCTCTCCCCTCCTGAAACCGTGTCTCTTTCTCCAGGCAGACAAAGCAGTACATGCCTATAATCCCAGTATTTGGGAATCATCCAAAATGAGACTTTTCTAGCTGCAAACCTTAATATTATTAGAAGTCTTCGTTTTTTCCTTTTATTTCCATCATTAGCACCAGCATTGGCATTCTTCTAGTTTGCCTCCAAGTGGTAAAATCATCACAATACTGTCCTACAACTAAACACAATGTTACATTGTGCTGTAATTCTTAGTCTTTCAGTGGACACTATGAGTTAATTTACCCCCACACCCAGCCTTGCAGTGCACTCAATTCTAATTTATTCATCATTATTTATTACACAGTATAGAACTTTCTGTGCTATCCTTGAATGACTTAATGCTTAAACATTAATTCATCACTCTGTTACAGCCTTTTCAGCAAGGGTAACCTATTAAACTTTCACTCAGTTCTTTTTCTTTCCTTGAAAATCTACTGTATGTTAACAGAAAGTTTAAAAAACAAGACATTTTAGAGCTGTAAGAGATGGTGGTGGGGTGAGTGTTTATTTTAAAAACCAGTCAGCTGTGTTGGGCCCAGGATTTAGCTCAGTGGTATAAGCGCCTGCTGGCAGGCGTGAGGCTGTGAGTTCAATCCTCAGTACCAAAACAAGAATATTTTAAAAAACAGCCAGGTGTGGTAGTGCACTTGGATGGTTGAAGCAGGAGGGTCCCAGCGAGTTCAAGCTGAGTTTGGGCTACAAAGTGAGTTCAAGACCAGCCTGAACTGCATAATATGAAACCCTGTCTCAAAAACAGAACAAAACAAGGAGGGAGGGAGGGAGGAAGGAAAGAAAGAGAAGAAAAAAGGGCCTGGTAAGTGCAAGGCCATGAGTTTGATTCCTACTACCAAAACAAAAACGAAAGAAAATAAGCAAGTGAGAAGGAATCAAAGAAGTCTGAAATTTGACACATTCCTTGTTTTATCTAAACCAGACAATTTAAATCAGGTTACTTGGCACAGATCTATAGTCCCAGCTACAGTACTTGGAAGGCTGAGGCAAGAGAATCTTAAAGCCAAGCTGGGCAACTTAGCAAGACCCTGTCTCAAAATAGAATAAAAGACCTAGAGATGTAATTCAGTGGTAGAGTATTTCTGGGTTCAATCCTTAGTACTGTAGAAAAACAGACAACTTACCTAAGAGTAATCAAATCAATATTTTAGGGAGACATAGTTTATTTCTAACTACTCTGCATATTAGAGATTAAGTCTATTTTCATGCAGTCTGCCCTTTAACTCTAGTTTATTTTACCATGCAAAATACTACTAAGTAGGCAAATTCCAAGTGTGACAAAACTACAGTACGGCAACCAGAGCATGAACTCTGAGACCAGACTGCCTGAACTCAAGCAGGCCTCAGCCCTGTTAGCTCTATGGCTTTGGGCAAGATGCTTCATCTCCCTGTACCTCAAACTCGTATTTGAAGAACGACTTTTTTAAACAGTATCCACCGCATAGTGCTGCTGTGGGAAGTGATGAGTTAACAGATGAAAGAGAGCGGAGGACAGGGGGGATTTATCGATATAGCATATTTTTTTTTGCTTTATTTTTGAATTTTGCATTTGGGCTCTGAGTTAAGAAGGCCTTTCAATCTCAAATACATAAATATCTATCTATCTATCTATCTATCTTTCTTTCTATTTATTTATTGTATTTTTGAGACAGGGTTTCACTATGCAGTTCAGGCTGGCCTTGAACTTACAGCAATCTTTCTGCCTCAGCCTCCCAAGTACTAGGATTATAGGCATATGCCACCATGCCCATATTTTATCTTAACTAAGGTTTTTATTTTTATTTTTTAGCACATTTTGGTCTTTAAATGCAGATAAAATGTATTTAGGTACTCTGTATGAAGCAGGGGGTCTAGATATGTTTGTTAACAAACATAAAGCTTGTTGATCCCCATAATTTAGTAAAAAATCCACCCATACCACACTGGTTTGAACTACTTGGTATTCCATAATTTTGAGTATTCCTTCTATGAAGAGAACCTTGCATTGTTGTTTTACAGTGCTGGGCACTAAACCCAGGGCCTCAGCAGGTTTTGCAAGTGCTCTAGCACTGTGTGAAAACCCCTAACCCCAGACAACCTTTCAAAACAGACAAATTTTCCTGCAGGACAGTTTGGAGGGGCAAAGGAAAAATGTAAAAGTCTCTCACACGTTCTACTTGTCAAAGAAACCACAGATCCTAGAACTCGAGAATCCACCTCTGAATTGTTGGGAGCCTTGACTTCTTAGATTCTCCTATGAGAATGAGTCTTGGAATTGTCAGACAAACCAAAGGGAAGTAACATCTTTGCTTCTTTGTTTACTCCCTCACAGGAAATGTCATGACCTTGAAGTTTCTGAGTGATGCTTCAGTAACAGCAGGAGGCTTCCAAATCAAGTACATTGCAGTGGATCCAGTATCCAAATCCAGTCAAAGAAAAAATACTACTACCACATCTACTGGTAGTAAAAACTTTTTATCTGGAAGATTTAGCCATCTATAAATCAAACAAAAGATGTTCAAAATATGTGATGTTTATGTTTGCATCTTTGGAACTTCTTTGATCTCACTTTTGTATTATTATTTTTGTTAACATTTATTTATTATTTTTCTAAATGTGAAAGTAATACCTAATTTGTTGAGAAATGGAAAGATACAGAAAAATTCAAATGCAAAAATAAAATCTCCCCTAATTACACTATATAGAAATAACAAGTGCTGACATTTGTATATACATTTTTTGCATTTCTCTACTTGAAGTATATGTACATAAGGATCTATATGTATTTGTATTTTAAATTTTGGAACCCTCTCTGTATAGTTTTACACCCTGGTTTTTGTGGGGGGTTTTAACCTTAAACTTTAAACCTAAGTATTTCCTAAATAATTGAGTATCTACAAAAATATGATTTTGAATAGCTGTAGACTATTCCATACTTTATTTAAACCCATCTCTATTGTTTAAATTTTAGATTGTTTTCAGAAATATTGCTGCAATAAATATCCTCGTACATACATACTCGTGCAGGCCTTTAATTTGGGGGACAAAGACCCAGAAGTAGAATTACTGGACTAGAGACAAATTAAAGTAAAATTATTTTTTCTTTCTTTTCTTCTCTCTCTCTCTTTTTAAAAATTTTATTTATTTATTTTTTGAGACAGGCTCTCTTTATGCAGTTCACACAGGACTTGAACTCACTGTATAACCCAGTCTGGCCTCCAACTTGTGATCCTCCTGTCTCAGCCTCCAGAGTGCTGGGATTACAGGCTTGCACCACCATGCCTAGACCTAAATTTTCTTTTTGAGAACAATGAGACGTCAGCATGGTTTGAATTTCCATTTCCATATTAGTGAGCCTGGAAGTAGGTTTATCTAGTTTTGATTTTTTTGTGAATTATTTTTCCATACTTTCACTCTGTTTGTTTGATACAAGACCTTCCCCTATGCTACGTAAACCAAGATGACCAGTAATCCAGGCTGGCCTTGAGCTTGTTATGTGGCCCTGGCTGGCCTCGAATTCTAACTTCCTGCCTCGACCTTTTAAGAAGCTGGGATTACAGGCCTGTGTTAACACACCCAGCTTTTTTTCACGTATTATATTGTATATTTTGGTGTTTTGTTGCTGTTGTCATTGTTGTTGCTGTTTTTGAGATAGGGTCTGACTTTGTAGCCTAGCCTGGCCTCAAACTCAGAGCAATCCTGCCTCAGCTTCCCAGATGCTGGGATTACCAGTGTGTGCCAACACACTCAGCTTTTTTTCACCTATTTATGTATTTATTTTGTCTTTTTGAGACAGGGTCTCACTATGCAGTTCAGGCTGACCTTGAGCTCACTGTGTAGCCCAGGCTGGTCCCACCCAACTTGCAAGGATCCTCCTGTCTCAGCCTCCTGAGTGCTGGGATTACAGGCATGTGCCACCATGCCTGTTTTTTTCACCTATTTAAAACACACACACACAAATAATGTTTTCTCAAACTGATTTGTAAGACATGATTATATTAGGTATACAAGATATGTCAGTCATACGTGTTACAATCTGATTTTAAATTTGTAGTCTATCTTCTGCTTTACAGTGTCCTTATTATAACAACGATTAATTTTATACTGTCATGCATATTTATTTTGCTGAGATTTCTTTTTTATTGTATTTATGTTTAGGTGTGCTAAAAAAATGATTTAAACAAAATTGGTTCAAATCTCTAGAATAGAGCAATTCTTCATTTTGATAAGAAAGAATGTCCTGATGAGTTGAGCAGTTTGGCTTCATAGACAGAAAAGAGCTGAAGAAAGTACATACAGGGAAAAAAGGGAATTGGTCATTTCAAAGCTAGCATTCTTTCAGAAATTAAAGCAAAGAAAAATACCTTAGCATGCCTGCTAAAAGTGGTTTATTTGGCAATTTGAATATTATCATTCTTTCCTGATTTCTTGGGAAGCCAGATTTTAAAATTTTAGTTTTGTGCTGATGTGGAACTTAAGCTTGAATAATTTTGTTTTCATCTGACCTCTTGGAGGAGCTCAGTCCAAATCATTTGCCTCCTGGGCCAGGGATATAGCTCAGTGGCACAAGTGCCTGCCTTAAAATTGCAAAGTCCCGAGTTTAAGTCCTGGTACCAAAAAAAAAAAAAAAAAAAAAAAAAAAAAAAAAAAAAAAAAAAAAAAAAAAAAAAAAAAAAAAAAAAAAAAAATCATTGGCCTCCAAAAATTTCACTTAATAGAAGAACACTCCTATTATGAGATTGGATATTTGTTTACATGAGTGTACTTTGTTTTACCACTTCAACTATATGGAGGGAAAAACTCACAGCTGTTACTTTACATATGAGAGGTAATGATCACCAATGAGTTAAATTTAATAAAACATCATACACCTAATACTATTCTAGACACTTGCCAAACACCAGAGAATCAAGTAAACAAAAAGTCCCTAAACTTGTGGAGTTTATGTTTTGGTAGAGGGAGAAAGATAACAAGTATCCCTGTGATAAGGGGATAGGGCCATAACTCAGTGATGGAGTGCTTCCCCAGTATTTGCGAGGATCTGAGTTAGATGCCCAACTATCACAAACAAATTTTATATACAATATTTATAGAGACTAAAAATACCAGACTATATACCGGGAGCAAACTATAGCCTCTCCACAAGATGGAATCAACATACCTAGAAGTAACAATTTGGTGAAGAAAAAAAAAAAAAAAAAAAAAAAAAAAAAAAAAAAAAAAAAAAAAAAAAAAAAAAAAAAAAAAAAAAAAAAAAAAAAAGAAGTAGCTCTCTTAAGAATCACAAGGGAACTAACGGGAAAACTAGAAACTACAGAGAAGTTGGAGAAATGGAACTTGACACAGAGAGAACAAATGAAGCAGGCTGGAAAGCAAACCCTGGCTCCAAGGGAAGGGAACCTGTCTCCACTAACACAAGCTAAGTCCATAGAAGGTCAGCAACTCCAGGGAGAAACAACAGCAGCACTAGCCCCTCAAAACCCAGGATTATTGTAACCTGTAAAAACAGTGTGGGGTGAAAGTAAGTCTGAAAGTAACTCTTTCCACATGGCAGGCTAGAGTTGGAGAAGTAATCCTGTATAGCATCTGCCATTATCTTACTTTTCTCATTGCTGAGACAAAATACCCAAGACCCAAAGTTAAAGCAAAAAAGATTTATTTCAGTTCACAGTTTGTAGAGGTTTCAGCCTATAGTTGGCTGGTTTTAACTCATGGCAAAGGGGCATTGCAGAAGAGAAACAGTCCATGACATGGCAAGTAGAAGGCAGCAGGCAGCAAGCAGCAGCAGAAGCAGCAAATAACAGCAACAAGCCTACCTTCTTTCTGCCCCTTTACATACCATCTAGCTACAAGCCTATTGATTGGTGCCACCCATACCCAGGGTAGGTTTCCATTACCCACCCCTTAGTCCCAGTATCACACCCTTAATCCATAGTCACACACACTAATACAGCCACCTTTGAGACACCCCACATATGACTGCATGTGGTTATGGGGAAACATCTAGATACAAGCCACACAAGACATGGTGATACATGCCTGTAGTCCCAGTACCTGCGAGGTTGAGGCAGGAGGATTTCAGAGAGTTCAACCCAACCTGGGTTAAAAAGTGATTTCAAGGCCAGCCTGAATTGCATATTGAAACCTTGACTCAAAAAAAAAAAAAAAAAAAAGACAAGCCATGAAAACCACATTTGAGAGGGTTTAATGAGCCATTTGGAGGAGAGGTTGATTGTTAAAGACTGAGCTACAGAACAACTACACTTCAGGGTTTCTCAGATCACCCTACCACAGTGACTGGGTAGGAGACAGCCACAAGAGAGTCACAGTGAGGGTGCAGGCTAGACATAGACAACCCTGAGAAGTTTAAACTTGGGCCAAGAAGTAGACACTGGTCTTGCCCTCTATGTTGAGAAACCAGGCCAGTCTTGTATGACTTCTAGAAAGGCTACATTTGAAAGTTGGCATTAAATCTAGCAGACTGCTCTGCTCCCCGTCTCCTGCCCTGCAGCCTAAATCCCGCAGAGTTTAGTAGTCTGTCTGCTTTTCCCATCTGCCTGCACGATTAGGGTCACACCTTGGGTTGGATAGTTGCAACACACTAGAGTATATGGATCACAGGGGTACCTCACAAACCCACAGGCTGTAAAGCTAGGCAGAGGAAGATGTGACTTGGAGATCACAGAGAGACATGAAAACTGTGAGTGCCTGGAGTGACTACAGCTCTAGGGTAGCTACTGTTGACTAACCATGCCCAGCAGGAAAGGTGGGGCAGGATTCAGTATTCACACACAAAAATACTAACATGAAAACAAAATAGTTCTCGGCCGTAACTCACTGTACTTCCCCTGTATCTGTCGTATTCCAGTTCTGCAGATGTTGGATAGAAACCACCCATTCAAAAACACAAGAACTAAGTGTGGTGTCACGCACCTATTAGCCCCAGTATTTGGGGAGGGTGAGACAGCCACAAGTTCAAGGCCAGCCTGGACTACACATTGAGACCCTGTCTCAAAAAAACCTGACAAGCTGGGTGTGGTGGCACATGCCTGTAATTCCAGAAAAAGGAAAAAGAATCCCTCACTTCAAAAGAGATTAGGAAAAAAAAGAGAGAGAGTAAGATTAGGGATGTGTAAATTTGGAATACAGTGCAAAATTTTGTAGAAAACCACCACTCCAATAAGGCTGTAGAAGTGTAAGCAATGAAATGATGTCACATTTCTGCAAAATTCTCAAAAAGATGCAAAAGCAAGTGTCATTGGATAGGTTCCTTGTTAAGGTTGTAGGAAAAGAGAAAGATTCTATTGAGCCAATAACAGTGATTTGATTAGTGATCATGAAGATTGTTCTGCACAATAACCCCCCTCTCTCTTGGCTCCTTCATACCATGAAGGTTTTTAAAGGTTAACGAAGGTTACTTTATTTTCTTTATATGTTGTAGTTTATTATTTTGTATTATTATTTTTTTCTTTGTCTTTTTGAGACAGGGTCTCACTATGCAGTTCATGCTGGGCTTCAGCTCACTTTGTAGCTCAGGCTGGTCTCAAACTTGCCACGATCTCCTGCCCCAGCCTCCCCAGTGCTGAGATTACCAGTGTGTGCTACCACACCTAGCTTATTTTGTATTATAATATAGTATTATAATCATTTTTATGTGAACATTTTTGGGTTGTGGAACTAATTATCTGAGTTTCCATTATTTCTTATGGGAAAATTTACTTTGATTATAAGCATGTTTCTGGAATGAATTATGTTTACAAACCAAAGTTTTACTGTATTTGGTTTGTCTGTGTGTCTATATTATAATTATAGATCTCTTTTCTACTCTTAAGGGTGGTACAGTAGTATATTTTATTGGCTTTTATGGTATGTCAATATCCACTTTCACTTTGAATGTATTATTGTTGCCGATTCTGTTGCTATTGCTTGGGCGACATTGTTGTTGCAATTAACTTTTTTTTTTGCGGCACTGGGGATCAAACTCACAACCTCACACCTGCCAGGGCAGGTGCTTAAGCCACTGAGACAAACTCCCAGCCCTGGTTTTTTGAGGCAGGGTTGCACTGTGTAGCTCAGGCCAGCCTTGTGCTCATATTGTAGACCAAGCTGGCCTCGGACCCACAACGCTCCCCCAACTCAGCCTCCCGAGTGCTGGGATTAAAGCCACCACACCCGGCTAATTAACTGGTTTTTACAACATGCCAATATGTTGTTTTTCTGTGTCATCAATAATACTGCAATTCATTGCACCCTGCAATTACACTGCAGCCTCCCCTCTTCACATTATTGAAGGTAGTCAGACCTTGGAACAGAGGCCAAGGCCTGTAGATAGCTATGTCAAGAGCACATCACTAGAAAGCAGACACTAACTAAAGAGATCTCTCTCCATACTTGCGACAAAATCTTTGCATTATAATTAACCCACAATCCTTAGTGTACATGCACATACATACACAAACCCAATAGAAACTGAGGCAACAGGAGCCAGGCGTAGTGGAGCATACCTGTAATCCCAGCACTTGGGAGGCTGAGGCAGGAGGATTGTTGCAAATTTGAGACCAGCCTGGGCTACAAAATGAGCACAAGGCCAGCCTGAAATGCAGAGCGAGACTCTGTCTCAAAAACACTAAAAAAGAAAAAGAAAAAGAAACTGAGGCAACAGAAGCCAGGCGTGGTGGTGCACACCTGTAATCCGAGTACTCGGGAGGCTGAGGCAGGAGGATCTTTGCCAGTTGGAGACCAGCCTGGGCTACAAAGTGAGTTCAAGGCCAGCCTGAACTGCATAGTGAGACCCTGTCTCAAAAAATAGGGCCAGGGATTCAGCTCAGTAGCCTAAGCGCCTGCCTGGTAGGCGCAAGGATGTGAGTTTGATTCCCAGTACCAAAAAAAAAAAAAAAAAAAAAAAAAAAAAAAAAGAAAGAAAGAAAAGAAAAGAAATGAAACTGAGGCAACAAATCTCCCAACTCTCCCAAAGCTAATCTATTGGGCATAGATGGGAAAAGAAAAAAAAAAAAACCTTAATTATCTGAGGTGAGAAAAAGAGGAGACAAGAAAAAGAAAGAAAGAAAGAAATCAATCAATAAGATGCTCACTGAGCTCAAAGAAGATATAACTAAATAGATAATGGACTAATAAGCAAAGTGCTCAGTGAGCTTACAGAATTCACTAATAAAAAGCTAGCTGAGCTAAACTAAATGACTCAAAATATAAAGACCATTTTAGCAAAGAATTGAGTCCTCAAAAAGGTACCAAATGGAAGTCCAGGGGATAAAAATTCTACTGAACGTATGGGCAGCAGAAGCGACCAACGTGAAAATAAGAGTGCCAGAACTAGAAGGGGCTGATGCAAGTGACCATATACTCAGAGGTACCTTAAAAACAATGAATGAACGTGGAAAACAGGTCAATAGCTACTAGATGATGCAAAAATTACTAATTTAAAATTAATTGGAATTAGTGAAAAATCAGAAGACATTATGAAGTAATAGCAAAACACTTTCAAGTATGGGAAAAAATTTAACTACCGATAAGTAAAGAATATAAAATTTCTTTCTTTTTTTGTTTTTTGTTTTATTTTGTTTTGTCTTTTGCTTTTTGAGACAGCATCTTACTATGCAGTTCAGGCCTTAAGTTTACTTTGTAGCTCAGACTGGTCTCAAACTTGAACCAATCCTTCTGTCTCTGCCGCCCCAATACTAGGATTAGAGGTGTGTGCCACCTTGCCCAGCCAAAATTTCAAATAGACATGATAAGAACGTCTCATGACAAAATCCAAGAAGTTGGGCCAGGGATACAGCTGAGCAGCACAGCGACTGCCTGGCAAGCAAGAGGTCATAAATTCAATCCCTGGCGCCAAAAAGCAAAACAAAACAAAATAAAAAACAACAACAAAAATTCCAGAAGTTCAATACAATGACAGAATCTTAAAAACTGTTAAAACCATGAACCACTTGTGAAAAAACTTATTAAAGTTATTGCAAACTTCTCAACATCACCCTTGAAGGCCAGGAGAGCTTGGAGTAAAATGTTTTGATCCCTAAAAGAAAACAGCTTCCAACCCAGATTGATAAAACCTGTAAAACTGGTAGACAAATAAGGTCTTTCCATGACAAAGAACATTTTAAGAAATTCATAATATGATTTCACATTAAATTGTACGGAATTTATTTACGTGAATGGTTCGTGGGCAAAACCCAATTAAACTTATTTCGAAAAGAATAATTAAAAAAAAGAAATTCATGAGTACTAAACTAGTATGCCCTATGCATAAGGCTGGGAGTTTGGCTCAGTGACTTAAGCGCCTGTCAGGCAGGTGCAAGGTTGTGAGCTCGATCCCCGGTGCCACAAAAAAAAAAAAAAAAATATATATATATATATATATATATATATATATATAAACTAGTATGCCAAAAAATTCTCAAGGATATCCTAGAAAGAGAAAATGAAACAATGCCAAAAAGTCTACAGTTAAGCAGAAGGAGGAAAAAAGAATCAGCAACAGAAAGATAATGCAATGGCAGGAAGAAGTTAATACCTTTCAGTAATAGCTCTCAGTGTGAATTGTTTCAACTCTCCAATCAAAAGATATAAACTGGAAGATTGGATCAAAAAACAAAACCCAATGGTATGCTACATACAAGAAACATGTTTAATCCAAAAAGAGATACATAGACTAAAATTCAAAAGTTGGGAAATAATACACCATGCAGTGGGAACCCAAAAACAAGGAGGAATGGCTATCCTATTTTCAGACAAAATGAATTTCAAGCCAAAATTGACCAGAAGAGTAAAAGAAGTGTACTATATATTCAGTAAGGGAATAATTCAACAGGAAGAGATAAGAATTATAAATATATGTGCACTGAACACCAGTGTACCCAACTTTATGAAACAAACATTACTGTACATAAAAGATCAGAGAAACATCAACATGATTATAGTGAGAAAACCTTAATAACCCACTATCACAAATAGATCAACTAGACAAAAGTCAACAGAGAAATATCAGCGTTGAACCACATCGTCAAACAAATGGGTTTAATACATAATAGTACATCCCCAACTTACAAATATTTGAGTTGCCAACTTTCACCACTTACTTTGCTGGCTTACAAACAAATCTGACTGAATGAACAGTTTTCTTGTATTGGAACTCATTTGTAAGTCAAGGACTTACTGTACCTACAGTGTTTTATGCAACAACAACAGAATACACATTCTTCTCCATAGCACATAAGACATTCTTTAAAAGTATGTGACATAATAGCCCATATAGACAAAATAATTGAAGTTATCCCATGCATATTATCAGACCATAGTGCAAAGAAACTAGAAATCAAAGGCATAAGAAACCAAAGAAATTATGCTACCTTACGGAGATTAAAACATACATACTTGAGCCGGGCATGGTGGTGCATGCCTTTAATCCCAGCACTTGGGAGGCTGAGGTAGGTGGAGCGTTGTGGGTTCAAGGCCGGCTTGGGCTACAACGTGAGCGCAAGGCTGGCCTGAGCTACATAGTGTGACCCTGCTGCAAAAAACTAGGGTTGGGAGTTTGGCTCAGCAGCTTAAGCGCCTGTCTGGCAAGCTCAAGGCTGTGACTTCGATCCCCGGTGCCGGGAAAAAAAACATAACAAAAAAAAAAATACTTGAAGATCAATGAGTCACAGAAGAAATCAAAGAACAAATAACACAGTTCCTAGAATCAAATGAAAATGCCAGTACAACATGCCAGAACCTATAGGACACAATGAAAACAGTCATAAGAGGGAAGTTTATGCCTATGAATGACCATGTTAGAAAAGCAGAGCAAGCCTAAATAAAGGACCCAATAATGCACCACAAGGTCCTAGAAAAATAAGAACAATTCAAATCTAAAACTAGTACAAAGAAACTATAAAGATCAGAGCAAAAATTAATGAAATTGATTTTTTTTTTTCAGCACCAGGGATCGAACTCTCAACCTCACGCCTGGCAGACAGGAGCTTAAGCCACTGAGCCAAACTCCTAGCCCTAGTTTTCTGAGGCAGGGTCACACTATGTAGCTCAGGTCGGCCTTGTGCTCGCGTTGTAGCCCAAGCCAGCCTTGAACTCACAACGCTCCGCTTACCTCAGCCTCCCGAGTGCTGGGATTAACGGCGTGCACCACCACACCCGGCTTGAAATTGAAATTTTTAAAAAAATTACAAAGAATCGGGTCAGGGATTTAGCGCAGCAGTACAAGTGCTTGCTTGGCAAGCGTGAGGTCAGGAGTTCAATCCCTGGTACAAAAAAAAAAAAAAAAAGAATGAATCAAAGAACTAGTTCTTTGAAAGAATAAACCAAATAGACAACTCTTCAATTAATCTTACCAAAAAAGAAAAGACCCATATAAATGCAATTAGAAATAAAAAAGTTCACAACAGATACCACTGAAATGCAGAAAATGATTACTGACTACTATGAAAAGATGGTTAGTAAATTTTTTTTTTCTTTTGTCTTTTGAGACAAGGTCTCACTATGCAATTCAGACTGGCTTTGAACTCGCTTTGTGGCCCAGGGTGGTCTCAAATTTGCAACCATCCTCCTACCTCAGTCTCCCAAGTGCTGGGATTACAGGTGTGTGCCATCACACCTGGCTCAATACTTGTAATAAATTGGAGAACCCAGACAAGGTAGAAAGATGCCTAGATACATATAAATTACCAAAATAACACCAAGAAGATATAGAAACCCATGTAAGCCAGTAACAGGCAGTGAAGTTCAGGCAATAATAAAAAATCTACTAACTAAGGAAAGTCCAGTACTCGATGGCTTTACCACTGAATCCTACAAGAACTTCAGGTCAGATTAGTGCCAATTTCTTCAAACTGTTTAGTAAATTGAAAGGGAAAAAGTACTCCCAAGTGCATTCCTGGAAGCTACCATTGCCTTGTGTCTTGGTTACTTTTTACTCGTTGCTGAGACAAAACACCTGACACACAAAATTAGGGAAGGAAAGGTTTATTTAGCTTACAGTTTTTGGAGGTTTCAGTCCACAATCAGCTGGCTCCAAGGCAGGGTGGCATGGCACAGGGACAGCACTTCAAGGCAGCAACCGAACAAAAGCAGCCAAAGTAAAAAGGGCAAGAGCAAGCCTCTTCTCCTTTACATAATACACAGGACCCCCCCCCCC
>RJWM01012646.1:0-29251 GCA_004363535.1 Dasyprocta punctata
AGATAACGATGCGCAAATTGCAACCATTGTCAAGCTTCTATCTTCCGGTTTTGTAAACCTGCAATGTTGTGTATTTATGCTAGTTGTTTGCTTGTCTCTTTTGCTTGTTGTTTTTACTATACATGTCATTTTTTTGTTGTTGTTGTTGTAGTTTTTGTTTGTTTTGTTTTTCTTCGCTTAAATAAAATTAAAAAAAAAAGTTAAGGAAATGTTATAGAATTTCGTCTTATATAACTGGTTTGAACTGTGCCATAAACTCCAGCGTATGTTGAATAAACAATAACAAATTTTTATATACATCACATGCATGAAAGTGAGTAGTAAAGCCAATATTATACATGTAATTTTTCATCTGTATAATATCAGAGTTCAGTCACCTTGGAGGGAATGTGCTGAATTGACATGGGTATCTATCCTTATCCTTCATTTCCGTAGCTGATATGTAGTTTGAGGATGTCCATATTGATTTGTTTTTGTTTTAAAACTCAGAACATAGCCGATCTGTTTACTTCCCTCCCTATTGATTTATTCAGGCAGACTGCTTTCTCCCCATAAGAGACAATAAACCATCAAGCATCCTATCCTTTCCCATTTGGCTTCAACACAAAAGGCAGATTTTGCCTTTATTCTTGTGTAATAAGCTTGACTGTTTCTATTGTATTCAAGTGTTTGCAAACAAGAGAGCTACTAAAGCCTTTTAGAGGAAAAAACTTACCTATCTAATGAAGATAAATAGACTTATTTCTCTTTTGAAAGACAAAGCAATAAAACTGAGGATAAATAATTCCATAATATTTTCACACACGTTAGAATATTCTGTGTTTGATGGTACTGTCAAGCATACTGGGGAATTGTGCAGTCAAGACCTGAAGACAAAGCTGTTGGTGTATGTTAGACTTATATACTTGCCATGTGGTCTGGGAAAATTCTTTATATTTCACTTTCCTTAAATGTGAAATAAGTTTAACTATAGTGCCTGCCTTACATACTGTTTTGATAAATGAGTTCTTTTATGTAAAACTGCACATTGATCAATTTGTTGAGAATTTTTTCAATTTGGGTTAATCCCTACTAAAATGTCAATAACCTCATATTCACACAGTGTTTCAAGTAACTAATAGTTTTAATAGCCAAGCCTTACTAAAAATATTAGTTACTTGAAAGACCATTCCAAATACTTTGAAAAATAGTTCGACAGTTTCTCATTAAACATATACCATGTCCTCCTGGGTATTTGTCTCACTGAAATGTAGACACATGTCCCTCAAATCTGTCCATTTATAGTAGCTTTGTTCATAATTGCCCCAAACTTGAACACACAATTGGCAATAACTGATATGTAAATAAAATGCTTAGCAATACAATATAATATTGCTCCCTAATAAAAAGGAATTAAGTACTAACATAGACAATAAAATGGGTGAATCTCATTATACTCAGTGAAAGAAGCCATATTCAAAGATTGCTACTGTATAATTGTATTTACATGATATAATCCATAAAAAATCAAACTTACAGATGTAGTGGAGGCTAAAAGTCTAAGGTCTGAGTATTGGGAGAATTGGTTCCTTTTGAGAACTGTGACAGAGAATGTATTCCATATCTCTGTCCTGGCTTCTGACAGTATTTCTGCAGTACAGTATTTGTTGTTCCTTAGATGTTGTTACATAGTCATGATCGCTACCTTTATCCTCACGTGGCAATTCCCCTGTGTCCTCATCTATAATGTCACCTTCTGCCATACAAAGGGAAGTGTTGCTTAGGGCTTTAAAGTATGAATATAGAGGGGACAAATATGACCCATTAGAGTTGTTCAAGGCCATTTATTCTAGAGACTTACCCATTGATGCCATGGATCTTAAATATAACTCTCTAAGCATTATTCTAGGACATTCTGTTTTAAGATACATAAAGAAACTAGTACTTAAACATCACAGACAAATCTTTTATATTTTGGCAGTTCTGGAGAGTTCTGAAAGTGGTAGGCAAGTGCTCTATCGCTGAGCTCCATCCCTAGCCCACACAGGTGATGTTTATTCTTGCTCCAAGCTGAAATCAGTAGGGAAGAGAAAGACAGAGGTCTCAGGTTTTTCCTCTTTGTATTTTTGCCTTTGGCCATTATATCCATACCTGTTACGACACAGACTATTTGTAATTGAAATAAAGGAAGAAGATAGTAGAAAGAAGGAATTAAATTATCGCACAAAGTCAAGTGCTTAAAACTCAAATTAAAAATAAATTAAGAAATAAGTTATTATATGAAGTAAAATGCTTAAAGTTAAAAATAAAATGAGGAATAAAATGAAATTCATAAAATTAATTTAAATATTCAGTAATGTATTTTCAGAACCAAAAATCTAGTATCGTAGAAAAGAAAATCATTTTAAAGAAATCTGAAGTTAAAAACCATGATGTGAAAAATTGAATGCATATAATTATGTGTATAGGTAATCAAGACATATAAACACACACAATTTCCTGTCTTTGTGTATGTATGTGTGTGTGTGTGTGTACACAGAAAAGAGGATTTGGCGAACCACAGCATCAAGCATACACTCTGAACCTGTACTTGAGATTGGTCAATGAGAAGGAACAGCAAAAGTTTGGAAATGGATGCACCTTGAATCCATATTGCTAAGTGGGGTAGACACAAAACTTCGAAATCTTATTGTGTCTCTCATATGAGAAACCCAAAGTATAAATAAATCAAGGACCAAAATAAAAGAATGACAATAGGAAATGGAGACAGATTTTTGGCAAATGGAAAGGGATTAAGATATAGAGGGAGAAGGTACTGGGGGAGTGAAAGGGATGCATAAAGAAATAAGATGTGTCATGTGTATATACAAACTACCCACAATGAATGTGTTCATGGTATACTGCAAACACATACTAATAAAAACAGAATTTGTATAGGAGGGTTTTAATTACTTATGCTGCACTGACAGGCAGCACCTGCATTCCCCTACTACAGTACCCTACCTACTGAATTCCACTGACAAATCATCTCTTCCTCATTTAGTCACCTGAGTAATACTGACTTCTCAACAGTGTTAGCTCCTGCCTGAATTGTCATGCCTTCTTGCTTCCTTAACCCAATGCTGTATCAAGTCTTTTTGGAAAGTGACTTCCATCATCTATTTTCTACCAGGTCTTTGACTCATAAAAGAAAATAAGTAAACAGAATATAAGTAAATATTAATTTGAGGGAAAATACGATGTAAAAGGGGAATGGACAAAAACAAAGCTAGACCATATAAATAGAAGAAGACCCTTATAATTGCAACAATATATGAAATATCAATGGGCTACTGTGTCATTCAAGGGTATACATATTCATTTAGTCAGGTAGATACAAAAGGAGAGGGCAATTGAGGCCCATGTAAATATAGGAAAACCTAATGGAAATTACAACACGATATTAAATCACTTTCCCAACTCTGATGTAAATTACTAGACACAATTTTAAAGGAAGAAATATAAATCTTGGTTCATTATTTTTACATGATTCATTCCATGATTGGTTAACTCCAAGGCAGAAGCAGCATGGCAGAAGGTCCTGGTGGGGGAAAGCTGCTCAATCTATAGCATCCAGGAAGCAGAATAAAAGGAGGAGCCAAAGCCTAGAATACACCCTTATAGGTCACATCACACAGCCAGTGACCCACTCTCTCCAGTCAGTCCCTATTTCAAAGCACATGAGACAATGGTGGACATTTTAGATCTAAACAGGAACTGACATTTATATACTTCATAGAAACCTTATCTGTGATAAACCGATTTTCAGAAGAGAAGTTTCCAAATCCACTTGAATTTTAGAAGGCCTTTTGCTTTGGAATTTGGTCAAGGAAACTTGATGACAGTACACCACATTTCCTTTAAACTTCATCTATTTCTTTTTACTTCTTGAATCTATATTTAGCTTATCTTTTTGACAGATTTAATCATCTTTGCAAGCAATAGCAAGTGGAACCAGGATTGAGATGATCACTTATGTTGAGAGAAATCATATTACAGCAAGACAGTGTACTGAACAGATTCAATCACTGGTCATGATTGAGGTAGTTTTGAAAACCGTATTTCTTTTCTATCAAACATTTACGACAATATATTAGACACTATTCTAAGTGCTTCACTAATATGACCTGCTCACCTGCTCATTGGCTATGAAGTGGGTACTACTATCATCACCATTTTATTTACGGAGAAAATAAAGCATGGAAAAGTTAGAAAAATTGACCAAAAACTCAAGATTATTAAATGGTACAGAAAGAATTCAACCCAGGCAGGATGGCTCCAGATACTTTACCCATTCAAATTGTAAGTGGTTAAATATATAAATTAAATTTCTTTGGAGAGACAATGACATTTTCCTGGACAAGAAAAATATGTATAATTCATGTCACTGTTAAGATACTGTGGAGAGAAGTCACAGAGGCCAGCAAAACTTATCTAGTAGAAAAGTACAATTTTATATACATATGAAAAAAGATATTTTGCAAAACCTGAAATATTAAATTATCAGAATGTGAAAATAAAATAAAAATAAAAATGCAGCAACTGAACAAAATAGGAAAGAAAACGCCTCCATCTCTTCTTTCAGCCCCCATTTTTTTCCTCTCAATTTAGTTTTTTGCCTCGTAATGGCAAGTCAATTAGAAAATAGTCCTGTCATAACTTGAATGTTTACATTTTATTCATTCACAGTGGTTTTTGTGATTTGACTTTGGAAAATTCTAGGTCTAGAAGACAAATCATGGAGGGAAGGACTGGGGGAATACTCAGAGAAAGCATTTCTCTTCACTTTAGGCAGATATCACCAAAAGTACTTACCATAGGTGGGACCAAGGTAAGGGTGACATATTGACAATGGGGACATTCAGTATGATGGAAGCTTGGAAATGCTTTAGGGGTACAGGTATGAGAATGATTTCTAAATTTAAACATGAGATTAGTGGCTCCTAGTGTCAAGGTGAGGCTGATGAGTTTAAATTGGCAGGAGATCAAGGTACTGTGTTCAAGCCAGCAGGAGCCACAAAAAGTGCTAAAATTGAACAAATCAGTTTTGCAGTCAGAAACCAGCCTTAATGTCATGGAAACTAAAATCACAGGCTTGCTGAGATTAACCACTACCACACAGTTAAGCTATGGTTGATTTTTAATCAACATGAGTTAATCAATATGGTATTAATCAACATAGATCTGGACTCTGTCTGCCCACTTTGTCTACCAATGACAACAGAGAAGTGCCTTGAAATAGACTTTTTTTCTTCCTTTGTGCTTCACCCTGGTTTCTAATCTCCTCCTCCTCCTCCTCCTTCTTCTTTTTCTTCTTCTTCTTCTTCTTCTTCTTCTTCTTCTTCTTCTTCTTCTTCTTCTTCTTCTTCTTCTTTTTCTTCTTCTTCTTCTTCCTCTTCTTCCTCTTCTTCTTCTTCTTCTTCTTCTTCTTCTTCTTCTTCTTCTTCTTCTTCTTCTTCTTCTTCTTCTTCTTCTTCTTCTTCTTCTTCCTCTTCTTCCTCTTTTTCCCCTTCCCCTCCTCCTCCTCCTCCTCCTCCTCCTCCTCCTTCTTTTTCTTCTAATTCTCTTTCATGTAACCCATTTTAAATTTTCTCCCCTAAGGGTAAAATGGTCATACTGATGACTTCTATACCACATACAATTTTCTGGTTTGTTTTTGATTTTGGTATATAGCCACAAATTTATTTAGTACAGCTAAAGGTGGTAAATTAATAATACCCTACCACATTTTGTCATTTTCTATGCTGTGCTTGATTCTATTGTTATTCCTGATTGTGCTATTTTAGCTAAGGTGGCAAAATTGTTCTAATGAGTTCTTGGTATGACAAGACTGACACTGTCTAAGGGTCATAAACAGTACTATAGACCAGTGCCAAAGAACCAGGGGCAAGGCCAAGTAAACAGCAACTTCTCATTCCCATAAACTGAAGAGTTAGGATCTTGTAAAAGACTCAAAACCCAAAAACCAGGTACACCTGGAAGACATCTCTGAGAAGTAATTTCCTAAGGCTTCTAGATACTAGCAATAAAGCTAATCACCTTAAGGGATTTACAAGGATCGATCAAGGAATTAAACTTAAAAAAATAAAAACAGAAAATGAGGAGACACTTAAGCAAGATAAAACCTAGGTTTTGAGCTCACCAAAAGTAAATTCAGAGGGAAAGAGGATGAACAATTTCAAAGCCACCCACTTAAACTCATTGATATGATAACAGCAAAACAAAGTGGATGAATGAGGCACTAGAAAAAAATTAAATCAGAAGTAATTTGTCAGATAGCTACAGAGATGAAAAACATGCTTATTGACTTTAGAGAAGGTACAGATTTAAAAAAATAGAGGAGTTTAGGAAATGATGGAAACCATAAATGCCCCACATAGGAAAGAAAAGGAATCCATGAGACAGATTTAAATACACATCCAGGAGATTAAACATTCCATTGAAAGTATGTGTAGCAGAATAAGCCAGTGTGAGGACAGACTCTCAGATCTAATAGAATTGTGAATAGTGATCATGAAATGAAACTTTTCTTTAAAATATTGAGAAACCACAAAAAATCAATGCAAAAGCTGCTAGATGATATAAATAATAGCATTAGATCAATTGGAGTCAATGAAAAAGCAAGGGGGAGAATCTCAGTAGCTAGCAGGAGCATGAGTGACCCCTTCCCCCACCCACAGTACCTTGGTACGCTGGATGACTTGGTACCTTGATGACTCCTTCCATTATCCAGAGGAGCTCAGCAGCTGGTGGGAGTGACAGCAATACCTTTCCCACCCTGACTAACTCAGTGGACTGGTGGGAGCCTTGATGACCCCTTCCCCCACCAAGAGGACCTCAGTGGGCAAGCAAGAGCACGAGTGAGTCCTTCCCCACCAACAGCATCTTTGCAGGCAGGCAGAAGCCTCAGCAACCCTACCTCCCATTCAGAGAACCTAGGAGGGCCCATGAGAGCATGAGTGAGCCCTCCCCCAACCTGGAGAATCTCAGCAGGCAAGTGAGAGCAGGAGTGAGTCATCCCCTCACCCAGAGGACCTTGGCAGATAGGCAAGAGTGTGGGTGAGGACCCTAGTCAGGCCTGTGAGAGAACCAATGAGGTCTCCCCCGACCTGGAGGAACCAAAGTGGTCCTGAGAGAACCTCAGTTACACAGTAGGGACCAGCGGAGGCTCACACCATGGACAGGTGGGTCTGGTGGTCTGGAAAAGTCTGAAGATGTAGTAACAATATGAGCTAAGCATTAGTTCACATCAATACTCCTAGGTTGGTCAGCCCAGGAAGAACCCAGGACTCACCCACCTGGCCCCACAGAAGGAATTCAGGTGATAAACCCCTAGCCTGCACTGTAGAACCTGGAAACTGGGTGAACATTGGTCACACAGTAGGACCCTGACTAAGACACAGACAGACAGGTAGGACTAGCTGGATTGAAAAAACTGAAATATGAACCAAGGGTGAAAATGACAAGATGAAAAAGCAAAATTCAATATCAGACTCCCAGCCCATCTGAAACAAGTACAAGAGACACTGACATAGAAGACATTGCAAGAAACACACTTGAAATTTCTGAAAAGGAAGCAAGTGAAGTAAAGATACAAATTCACAAGGCTATAGAGGAAATCAGATCAAAAATAACCTCTCAGGTAAGAAAAGAAATGGCAACCTTAATGAAGGAATTGCTCAGCATAGATACACAGGAGCATAGGGAAATGATGGAAACCTTAATGAACAATATAGGAGAGAATTAGAATACATGAAGCAGATTCAAAGAGATATCCAGGAAATTAAAAATTCCATTGAAACATGCTAAAACTGCTTGAACAAAACTGAAGATGAACTTTTAGACTTTGAAGACAGGATCACAGTTAGTGATCAAAAAAGAAAATGTCTCTTAAAAAACATGGGGCCATGAAATAGCAATAGCTCCAAGAAGGTGCAAAGGAAAATAATTAAAGACTAATAGGTGTCAATAAAAAAGGAAGAGTCAATGCAAATGACATTTAAAAAAAAAAAACATTTGTAGAAGTAACAGAAAATTTCCCAAGCATGGGAACAGAGTCTGATATACAGATAAGTTTGACATATGGAACTCCAAACAGCCAGAACCAAATCTCCACCCAGACATATAATTAATGAAGTTCCCAAAAAATTCAACAAAAAGCATAATATTAAAAGCTGTTAGAGAAAAAAAATCACCTGTCAAGGAAAGAATCACGACCAACTTCTCAACACAATCCTCAAGTCAAGAAGAGATAGAGAGAAGTATTTTAAGTCCTGGAAGAAAATAACTTGTAACCCAAATTGATGTACCTTGCAAAACTATCTTTCAAAATTAATGGAAAAATAAGATACTTTCATGAAAAAAAATAAGAAATTCATATCCACCAAACCAACCCCAGAAAGAGTACTAAAAGATACTCCATATAGAGATAAAAATGACCACAATTCCCAGAACAACAGAAAGAAATCACCAGGCAGGGCAAGGAGGGGAAAAGCAGGGAACCGCCAACAGGAAAATAACATGACAAAGATAAACCAATACGTAGCAGTAATAACCATCAGTGAAAATGGCCTCAATTCACCAATCAAAAGAAGCAGAATGGCAGAAGGAATCAAGAAACAAGATCCAACAATATGCAGTATACAAGAAACACATTTAACTCAAAACACATTCACTGAAAATCAAAGAATGGAAAACAGTATTCCATGCAACAAGAATGCAGAAGAAGCAGGGTGGCTATTCTGTTTGCAGACAATGATAACTTCAAACCTTAAATGACCAAAAGATGTAAAGAAGCTCACTAAATAAATGACAGGGGAAAATGCAGGAGGTAGAGCTAACAATCATAACTATATGTGAACCAAATATGGGAGCACCCAACTATATAAGACAAGTATTAGTAGACATGAAGCATTAAATACGTAAGAACACAATCGTAACTGGGGACCTAATACCCCATTGTCACAAAGATAAATCACCTAGACAAAAATCAAAGAAAAAACAGAACTGAATCAAACATGTGAAAAAATGGACTCAAATACAGCTACAGAGTGTTCCACCCAACAACATCAGAATACATATTCTTCTCAGGTGCACATGAGATGTTCTCTAAAATAGACCATATACTTGCCCATAGAACATGCTTAAGTAAATGCAAAAGAATTGAAATTAGCCAATGCATATTATCAGGCCATAGTGCAATGAAATTGGAGATCAATGGCAAAAGAAATTGCAAAAGTTATGCAAACACATGGATATTAAATAACACCCTCCTGAACAACAATGGGTCATAGATGAAACTAAAGAAGAAATTAAACAGTATCTACAATCAAATGAAAATAGATGCAACATACTGGAACTTGTGGGACACAATGAAAGTAGTCCTAAGAGGGAAATATATAGCAGTGAATTCTCACATCCAGAAAGCACAAGGAGCACAAATAAACAACCTAATGCTTCATCTGAAGCTTCTAGAAAAAAACAAATGAAGCCCAAAGCCTATACAAGAGAGGAAATTATAAAAATTAGAGAAGAAATTAGTGCAATTGAGCCTAAGAAAACAATACAAAGATTTAATGAATCAAAGAGTTGGTTCTTTGAAAGAATAAACAAGATTGATAAATCCCTAGCCAACTTTATCAGGAAAAGGAAAGAAAAAGCTCAAATTCATGCAATGAAGAATAAAAGGGTGAAATCACAGGTTCTGTGGAAACTGAGATCACCAATACCTACTTAGAAAATCTTTACTTGCACAGGGTGGAAAACACAGAAGAAAGGACAGATTCCTAGAAATGTATGAATCACCCAAGCTGAATCAAAAAGATATAAAAATTTTGAATAACCCAATATCAGTTACTGAAATTGAAGATGTAATTAAAAGCTTAACCAACATAAAAATCCCAGGTCCTTATGGACTCACTGCTGAATTAAAAAAGAAATTTAGAGAAGATTTAACACCAGTACTCCTCAAACTCTTTAACAGGATTGAAAGGGAAGCAATTCTCCCTAATTCATTCCTACAGGCAAACATTACTCTCATACAAAAACCAGACAATGATCCTACCAAAAAGGAGAACTACAGGCCAATCTCCCTAATGAATATAGATGAAAATAGATACAAAACTTCTCAGTACAATTCTAGCAAGTAGAATGCGGCAAATCATCAAGAAGATTATACACCATGACCAAGCAGAATTCATCCAAGAAAGCAGGAATATTTCAACATATGCAAATCAATAGACGTGATACACCACATCAACAGAGCCAGAGACAAACATCACAGTTGGGGATACAGCTCAGCAGCATAAGTGACTGCCTGGCAAATGCAAGATCCTGAGTTTGATCCCTGGCATAAAAAAAAAAAAAAATCACATGACCTTCTCAATAGATGGAGAAAAAGCTTTTGATATAGTCCAACACTCATTCATGATCAAACCTCACAGAAAATCAGAATGAATGGTCTTTACCTCAATTTGATAAAACCCATCTATGACAAACCAATAGCCAACATCATACTAAATGAACAAAAATGGAAAGTTTTCACTCGAAGATGAGGAACAAGACAAGGATGTCTACTATCACCACTCCTATTCAATATGGTTCTGGAAACACTAGCCAGAGCAATTAGACAAAGGAGAGAAATAAGTGGAATAAGGATAGGAAAGAAAGAATTTGTATTATCATTATTTGCAGATGATATGATACTGTACATAGAAGACCCCAAAAACTCCAACAAATTTGGTTAATAACCAAATTCAGTGGAGTAGGTGGATAAAGAACCAACACTCAAAAATTAATAACATTCTTGTACAAAAGCAGCAAGCTAACTGAGATAGAAATTAGGGAAATAACACCTTTCACAATAGCATCCAAAAAAGTGAAATACTTACGAATCAATCTAACAACCGATGTAAAAGATCTATGTATTGAAAATTGCATTACTTTGTATAGGGGACCTGTCCTATATCCCCAATCTTCTGATCAAGTGTAAGGTGAAAGCTTAGATAAATGACACAAGTGTTATGATTTTAGGGCCCCAGGAGGGTCAAAGCCCCTTGCAGAGTTCTTGACTCTGAGGCTATCATGAGAGCTAAGACAAAGAGCCTCTCTTGGCCACCCGTATTTATTTTCATAATAAACAAAGAGAGGGGATACTGAGGAAAGCAGGGAATGAGCAGGACCTTGGGAGTCACTTCAAGGACTTCTCCAAGTAGTAAATTGTGCCACTTTTAAGAGAAACGTCTTATCTCCATGATGACATTTATAGTGGCAGTGAGACGCCTGCAGGTATGTGATGTCTGCAGCTGCAGTCCCTATCTATTTAATTGGGTCTGAGCCAGGCATCATAAGTGGTGGCCTTATCTTGCCCTTTGAGGTATCTCTGGCCTCACTGACCACTACAGGCCTCAGCCAGGACCAGTGATTCATAGAGGTTCACTTACTATGAATCAGCTCCCATCACCAGGCAAAGGGCCTAGGCCTAGGATAGATTCACAGATAAACAGAAAACCAGTTAGTTAATTTTAAATCCTGCTCAGAGCTGCTTTATAGTGGTCTCCAACAACTTCGAAAAAGGAAATTGAAGAGGGTATCAGAAAATGGAAAGATACTCCTTGCTCATGGATAGGAAGAAACAACATTGTTAAAATGGCCATACTCACAAAATTATTATGCAGATTTAATGCAATTCTCATCAAAATACTGTTAGCATACCTCACAGACCTAGAGAAAACATTCCTAAAATTCACTTGGAAATAGAACAGACCTAGAATAGCAAAGGTAATCCTGGGCCACACAGACAAGGTAGGAAGCATCACACACCCAGACTTGAAATTATACTAGAAAGCTACTGTGATAAAATCAGCAAGATATTGCCAGGAAAAACAAACAAACAAACAAACAAACAAACAAACAAATAAAAAAACAGACCTGAGGATCAATGGAACAGATTGTAAGATTTACACACAACTACAAAGACACTCAGCCACTTTATCTTTGACAAAGGCATCAAACACGTTTACCGGAAGAAAGATAGCCTCTTTAATAAATGGTGCTGGAAAAAATTGGCTTTCCACTTTCCAAAGATTAAAATTAGACACATGTCTGTCACCATCCATGAAATTAAGGTTAAAACCAGATCAAAGATGTAAATATTGAAACAGAAACACTAAATATGTAAGAAGACAAGGTAGATAGAAATCTCGAAGACATAGTGGTAGGCAAAGAATTTATGAACAAAATGGAAACTGCATAGAAAGGACTTCAAAGCATCAAAAACTGGGATCTCATCTTAAAGAAATCAACAGATTCAAGAGACAACCCACAGAACGGGAAAAAAAAATTAGCCAACTGTTCCTCAAACAAAAGACTACTATCTTGAATATATAAAGAAATGAAACAAACAAACAGATACTGAAAATTTAAAGACCCAGCCAAAAATTGGGAATCTGAAATGAGAGACACTTCCCAGATTAAGTAGTAACAACAAATAGATATATGAAAAAAAGCATTCAATGACACTGGACATTTGAGAGATGAAAATTAAAACAATTCTGAGATTTCATTTCACTCCAGAAAGGATGGCTATTATGAAGAAGACAACCAATAACGAATGCTGGCAGTGCTGTGGGGAAAAAGGAACACTTCTTCCCTTTTGGTGGGAGTGTGAACCAGTGAAACCATTGTAAAAATCAGTGTAGAGATTCCTCAAAATCTAGTACAAAATGTTTCATTCAATCCAGCTATTTCCTTTCTTGGTATCTTCCTAAAAGAATTAAAAATATCATAGCACAGCAATATATGCACACCCATGTTTATAGCACTATAGCTTATAATTGCTAAATCCTGGAAACAGCTCAAATGCCCATTAAACATGAATGAATAAAGTCGTTTTTTAAAAATAAAATGGAGTATTACTTTGCCACAAAGAAGGATAAACTTAAGACCCTTCTAGCTAAATATATGGACCTTGAGACCAAACTGTTAAGTGAAATAAATCACACACACACACATGTAAATACTATGTTTTCTGGAAATGGAAGGAGTAAATAAGGACCAGAATGTGTAGTAGATATTGAGAAATGGGTACAAGAAGGGGGAAGGGGGAAAGGAAAGAAGGGACAAAAAAAAAAAAAACCGAATAGAAGAAAAAAATGGAAACAAAGCTTTTGGAAATAAATAGGAGAAGAGGGGTTGAAGGGAGGGTATAGAAATGAGAAAAAAAGAAGCAAGACATGTCATGTATAGGTATAAATTTCCTATGATGCATGTTATCCTTATGCATATCTAAAGTATACTAATAGAATAAAAAATACTCAAAAATAAATTTAAACTTAAACATATGCTAAACCATTCATTCATTCATTCATTCATTTTTAGTTCATGTGCTTTAGGAATTCAGACATAATTACTTAACTTCTGGCTGGTTGTAACATTAAATCAGACAACTCTTGATACATTTTCATAGCGACTGGCCATAAAAATTCTAGTATCATGTTCATCTGACAGACATTCCCAGTAAAGGCACATACTTTGCCTCTCTTGTCTACATTACAGTATTTCAGGACATCTAGCTCTCTCATGTCAGTTTTTCTTGGTGGTGATATAAAATTTCCTTTTATAGCCCAACTACAAAATCTGTAAAAATACGAAGAGTAGATTTCTTTTAATGCTATAGTTAGATGAAGTACATCTATCTTCCCCTCACTTACCAGTCAAGATCATTCTTTGTTGATCAGAAGTTCCCTTTTTGGCCCCTCCATACCTTTTACACTTTCTATTGTACACAAAGATTCAACCTCAAGAGAAATGCTTTTCCTCATAAGGGTATTTATGAAAATATGCATTTTTATTGCAGTGCCACTGCAAATGACAGATACAAAAGCCAAATTAATTATTTATGAGAAAAAATAAATTATCTTGAAATTGTATGTTTGGTTCACATAGAATCACATTTTAATTAAATTCTTTTGTTTACAATTTTGACAATCAATTTTTAAATTTCTGTGTAATCTGCTTCGAATGACTTTCATATTTTACATGGTCCAACTACAATACAACTTTCTAATTTTAAAGCAGATGTTTCTCTTTATATACCTATTGTTTTGTTTTCTTCATATGAAATACCATCATGACTTCTGTGACTAAATTGCTAGTTATTGTCCTGGCTACATTGATGCTGACGGTATCTTTTGGACTCAGACTGTTAATTCCATCATTGTGCATAGGTGAATAAAATAAAATACTTTTTAGCTATTATGAAAAAAAGTACATCCCATGGGAATAGGTTCCTATAATGAAACAGATCATGCATACAAGGCTTTGAAATTTGGTGCTAAAGCAATAATAGCTTCTGTCGGATTCTGGTAACTTCATTTGACAGGCATAATGTTTCTAGTTTGTCTTCATTTAGGACGGCTTTGCTTCAGCAGCTAGAAAACATGACAATGAGTTGTAACAGTCAGAGGTTTAAGTTACTTTTCAGCTGAATCCTCAGGTAACGCTAACAGATTTTTGCAAATAGGAAAATAAATGGTTTTCACAAGTTATTTCCTCAGGGCATTATTTTAAGGACTTTTAAAAAGTGTGGATGCATTATGATAATTGAAATAATAATGGAAACTATAAAAAATGTTAGGAATGGATATAACTAACAAGGACTCTGCCTACAATCAATATTTTGGTATGGAAATTTTTTTCAAAAGCCATGCTTCATGCAGCAGTGTTTTTATTCAGCAATCAGTTTGGACTTCAAGTCAAGCAGACAGCGTAAGGCTAGGCACTCAGAGGTCTGCTGAAAAAAATGTTATGAAAGGAAACTGAGGTGTTGTATTGACTTACTCCCAGAGATAAGCATATTTAATTTCTTTAATAAATCTCTGATTTTTCAGAAAAACAGAATAAAGTTATTCTATTTAAACTTGAAGTAAGTTCAGAGATGTGGATTCTAAATCTTCTTTACCACTTGCCAGCTTTGTGACCTTGCAAAATAAGATTCACTTATTTAGGTTAGAATTGTTTCACTTGTAATATAACAAAATTTGATTAAATTTACTTCTGGGTACATTCTATAAAATGTTACTGAACACTAAGGGTACATTATCTCAACAACATCAAACTACAACAAGGTGAAAATTTCTAAGACAAGCATTACATATTATAGAAACATATTACAAATTAGAAAATTCAGTCACTTCTGCTCAAAGATGATTAGAAATTTCAATTATGGATTGCCAGTAAAGGTGATACCTAAGTATAAGCTTATTTGCAGTTATGTAGTCTGAAAACTTGAGTAAGATTCAATTTTTCTTTTCTTTGCTTCTATATAACTGTATTTTGTTACATTCAAAAGACACAATAATTCAAATAAAAAACTAAAAGGAAAGCACGAAGCCATCCTGAAAATTAAGTAAAGGAAATTGTATATCATAAAACAGAGCAAAGCTTCTGAAATTTACTTTTGCATATTATTCTCTACTTCTAAGTTCCAGATACAAGACAAATAATATAACAACTTTTTTTCTGGCTTATTCCCTGATAATCGTTCTGACTTAAACTTTTCCACATTTCTCCAATTAGATATTTTTTAGTTTTAAATATTTATTTTTAGTGTAAGTTATTATCTATTATTTATTCATAGATCAAAGTAAGAAATAGGACAAACTGCAATGAAAATAATTAACTATTTTTAGAATAGGTATTACATCCAGTCATGTCAGCTTGTATAATTGTATCTCAGCTTCAAGTCACTGCTTGATGGAGGCACTATCATCATTCAAATACTAAAGATGAGAAAAGCTATTACCAAAGTGGTCTGATGGCCAGATCAACACTTGATAGTTTGTGGAAGGTTGGATTTGAAACCTATCAACTTTTCTTTTAACATCTTGACATAAAAGTTAGAAAAGAATTGAGTTTGCTTTGATACTATTGATTTCAAATAACAAACTAATGCAAAAATAAGGCCAGACTTTTAAATTAATACCTGCATACCCTGAATAATTTAAAATTTAAGAATTTTTCTACAGTGTTCCTAAGTTTGTATTAGTGCATATTTATATATAGATGCATGAATATATTATGACTTAAATATCAAGCGTGAGAGTTGACAAGATGAAAGAAAAAATAACACCAGAACACACACACACAAACACAAACTCCACATGCATCTCACCGTGTATGCTAATGTTGGCATACACACACATAAGTTTTAGCCTGCAAAGAAAGAGAAGGAACAGTCAGAAATTGGAGAAAATCTGGAGTGTGTCTTCATAGAGGACCCCAATTCTAAAATCTTCCATTGGAGATAATCTGTGGATTTTGTTCTTTCTGGACATTGGCTTGAGTCATAATAAAGAAAAATAAACTGTAATACGTACAGGTAATCACTCCCCAAAATGATTGTAAACTGCCTGAATAGCAAACATGTGCTAATAAGATCAAACAAAATAAAATAAAATAAAATAAAATAAAATGACAAGACTCTTAGAGTTGTTTAAAAAATCTAATTTTTCACTTCATAACTTAAAATATAGAGTTGGATGATTTAAAAAATGCAAGTTGAATGTAATTTTTCCTTATAACTTAGAAACTTTACCATGGACTTCTAGCATCCTGAATAGCCATATATAATTTAAAAATCATCTTTATTTTATTCACTTTGTGCAACTCGTTTTTGATTACTAGAAACTTTTAGGGTTTATTTATTATCACTGAAGTTGAGTAATGTTGACCTTTTATCTTTTAGGTGAGGGAAGATGTTCAATATTAATTCTGAGCAAATAATAATATTAGTCCTGTATTTAGACATTGGATTTTTAATCATTGGTTTTTTCACATATTTTATGCACTGTTTTTGTTAGGACCTAGATTCTAAATGCATTAAAATTAATTTTGTGAAAGTCTTTTTCTACTTTTGTATCTTTTTCAGGCTTCTGATCTTGTCTTTTTATTTGTCACTCTTATCAAGTCTTTTGTGGGCTCTTTGTTATCTTTTCTTTTATTTCATTGTTGTTTACAACTAAGATAGAGGCACTAAGAATTCAGAGAAACATTTCGTAAGTGGAAGGCTTCACTTTAGAGTGATCGAGTAGCAATCTACTTATTTTATTTGTGGACCCCTCAGTGTAGGCATCCGTGTTTCTTTTTTCTCTGAGGGTAGTTAGTCTCAGCAGAGAAGCAACTCCCACAGTTTTGGAGGTGAATATTCAGGTGGATGAATATTCAGGTAAATGCCTGGAAAGGGTATGCCTGACTCCCACTGTTTATGGGTTTGGGCACTGCGAGAGGCACGTTCCACTGCAGAGAGGTCCATTTTTTGCTTCCTTTGCAGTGCTTGGTTTCCCCAGTTTGAGGTTTCTAGGCTTCCAGTTCTCTGTAAATTAAGCCTCTAGAATGCTGCAGGGCAGGGTCGTGATTACTTGGCAGGGCTGTCTCAGGGAGGACAGAGGGACTTACTGCTCCTTATGAAGACTTCTCAACACTCCTCCTTTCAACCCTGCCTCAGTAGCCTCATCCTACTCAGCCCTGCTAGCACAAAGCAGCAGATTTATTGACCTGCTTTGCATAGCATCTGCAGGAATTCAATTTTCTTTTTTCTTCTCAGATATATTTGCTTCTCATAGTTTAACTTTACGCTGATATCTTTCAGATTTTCTTAAACATTTTCAAAGTGTTTATTCATTTCTGCTGTTGTTATGATACAAGGTTTTTAGAGACTTTAAATATTTTGCAGCATTCTAAACACAGTAAATCTCTTCTTTAAAAGGGTTCAACTAAATTGAAAGGGAATGAGAAGAGATTATTGTCTCAAATGAACTGATTCTCTTGAGGGAGTTTTATGGCCTCCTTTGGGATGGGGAATTAAGAAGAGAAATTCTAAATATCTCCTTAAATGTTCCTTTATTGATGTACTTCTCAAGACTACTAAGAAGTATTCTTCTAGGTATAATGTAAGTTTTTATCAAGTAAACATTGTAACATTAAATATATTTTTGTAAAATGTCAGAATTAAAATTGTTTATTCTTCTGCACATTTAATAGTACATAAACAATAGTATGTGTGTGTGCACACACATACACACACATTATTCTGGCACAACAATTTGTCTTGCTTGATTTTCTGGGTGGTGTTTTGTGTTTGTTGGTATTATATGCTTCAAATATTTAAATATGTATTGGTAATGCCCAAATCTCTTTCAATGTAATACTTATTTTAAAAAAAATCATGTTAATTATATAACAGTACATGCAAATTAAAATACAAGAATAAAAGAAAAATATATCCTGTCTATATCTAAACTGTCTTAATCTTCAGATACTTATTACAACATCAATAGCAACTTCCCTTATGGAGCAATTTTGTATCTCATATTTTATAATTAAAACCTATTAAGTCATGTAGAATTTCTGTTTAAATTTACCCTGAAAGCCGCGCGTGGTGGCGCACGCCTTTAATCCCAGCACTTGGGAGGCTGAGGTAGGCGGAGCATTGTGAGTTTGAGGCTGGCTTGGGCTACAACGCGAGCGCAAGGCCGGTCTGAGCTACACAGTGCGACCCTGCCTTAAAAAATCAGGGCTAGGAGTTTGGCTCAGTGGCTTACGTGACTGTCAGGCAGGTGCGAGGTTGTGAGTTCAATCCCTGATGCCACAAAAAAAAAAAAAAAAAAAAAAAAAATTTACCCTGAAATCTGACATTTTGTAAGGTTTTAATGTAACATAAATTGGACAAATTAACTGAAATATCTTAGTGGTCTTAAATTCGTTTTCTTTGTATCCTTGTAAATTATATTCAAAATTTTACTTTAGTGTTTCTGTAGTAAATATACCATATAAAGATACATCTTTACTGATGAATTATTTCTGTACTTTATTGAAGAAGACAATTTTTGCTACAAAAATAAGATTCAAAAATCTAAAATTTGTCAAATTTACTAAAATACTTAGTCAAATGGAAGATACCTTAGTCCTACTATTCATTATTATTCCAATATATTCAGCATACAGATATTTAAATATAAATACTGATATTTATAAATATTCTAACTTTTCATAGGCAGAAATGTATCCAAAAATTTGTAAATAAGCTACATGATATCAGATTGCTTTAGCAGTGGTTATCAGAAAATGCAGTGCAGAAAATGAAGAAGACTAACCTTCCAGTGAATTGACATGTATGAATACCCATGATAAATCATTACAGTTATCACTTAGGAAAACCATAAAGTGCACTAGCTGCTATGCATGTATTTGTTTATTTAATCCTGAAATAATGCTATGAAGTACATAGTTATTATACCTATTTTAATGGTAAGGAAATTAGAGCCTCAGACAGATCATATAATTTATTTAAGGTAACAGCATTAATAAGTAGTAATTATATGACAAAGCATGTGATTTCCAAGGAAACTGGGTATAATTTCATTTTTATATATATTTAAAACTTTCAGCTAACAAATGTCTTGTAGATTCTCAACTAAATGATATTTTGACTAGGTCTTCTAATTGTTTATTACCCCTCTAGGAAAGATTATAGAAATATCAACTTAAAGGAAATTATATATCACTTTATGAGTTAGTTATGAAAACTAAAATTTATGCAAATTAAAAAAAAATTTGGTATCTGAACATCAGATATTTCTGAGTTCCTGAAAGACAATAACAGTTCATTAAACCTAATTAATGGATTCTAAGGAATTACTCAAAACCCTTTTCATGCTAGATCAAATATTCAAATAGTATCGACATACAGTCATTGCTTCCATGATCTGTTACTGCTTAACAAATAAGAGACTTAAAGTTATTGTTTCATTTAACTTGATCAAAATTCATGAATACAAAACCAATACTGAGTATGGTGGTGCATAACCGTAGTTCCAGCACTCAGGAAGCTGAGGCAGGGGGATCGTCATGAGTTCGATGTCAACCTGGATTATGTAAGCTAGTTCAAGGCCAGTCCACTTGCACTACATGGCATGACCCTGTCCAAAAAAATCAATAAATAAAAATAAAAAAAATCAAAACAAGGCAGTATTGTCTTGAGCAGTACTTCTGGTTCGTGTGACTCCAACTGGGGTCATTTACTCTGCTTCATTCAGCTGATAGTTGGGCTGTGAAGAAAACTGCAAGATGGCTAATGTGCATGCTCAGTGCTTCACTGAGCCTCCTTGTGGATTCTCATGGTGCAGCACAGTTATTTAGTGATTGTCAGACCTCTATGTCCAGGTGGGACTAAAGCAGGTAAAATCCTGAAAAAAGAAAAAGTGAATAAATACTGGTCTTACATATATTTGCTCGTTTATTCAATTTAAATAAATTTACATAGGCATTGTATATGTATATATACATGAATTTTACACATGTTAATAATATGTATTATATGCATGTTGCTGATATTTAGTTATTTTTAATTCATGTACATATCTGTCATGGTTAATGACCATGGTGCAGCACAAAGGATGAGAGATTACTCAGAGTCAATGTCCAGTTTAAACTCCAAGAAAGCCATAGAGGCTGCCTTAAACGATACCCTCTCAGTGTGAAAGAGTCTCAGTAAAATCAACCCCAGTCAGAAACTTTTATGGCTTTTTATTGATAGAGCAAGGAATCAGGGAGAAAGGACAAAAGGAGGACACCTGTGCAGGAATTCATGTAAGGGTCAAAGGAAAGACAAGGGGAGAACAAGTTGGTCTGCTACTTGACTCATATTTCCCTAATCTAAGCAAGCCATCATGGAGGGAGAGAACAGTGGTTAAAGCAACCATATCTAATAATAATCTGTTTTGGATCCTGCTCAATTGTTGCCCTTGGTGATCTGCTTTAATCTTAAACCATGTATTCTGGGAAATCTGAACCATCATCGCAGGGAATCCTTTCATCTGAGCTGTCATTTAAATCATTCTTTCAGCTAGAGTCTTCCTACACATACCTATATCAATCTATAGATATATACTATACTAATATAGTGAAAGTCTTGCAGTTTGCTTTTAAATATTTATCTTTGCATATAGATACATCAAATAAATTACTAGATATTGTGTGACATTAAATGTTTGTCATTAAGGTCTAGTTGCTTAATCCTCAAATATCTAACTCATGATATGTTCCTGTAATTAGCTAATTTCTTGGTATAAAATATAAATGGAACAATTCTTTTATATTTCTAATGACCCTCTTGATAACTTACAAAACATTTAGCTGGAGAGGTTGGCACATGTATATAGTCCCAGGACCTGGGAGGCTAAGATGAGTACATTGCTATAAATTCAAGACCAGCCTGGGGTACATAGTGAGTTCAACGTCAGTCTGAACCAATAATGTAATCCATTCTCAAAATCAATCAGTCAAACCAACAAATGAAAAATTTTGAGTAACTCCTTTTCTGACTTGATTTAGTCTTTTATTACTCTCATCTTGTCTTATGATCAGTGTAGGACTTCTCTGGAGAGAAAAGAAATTACCAACTCTTATTTTCTTACTTTTCATGGGTATTTGTATTATTAATATTATCTTTACTCCATAGTTTCTCAGCCGAATGATCCTTAAAGGCATTATACCTTTGGTGAGAAGTAATATCTGAAAAATAGGCATTATGTGGAAATCTAGTTGATCAGTGTCCCTAACTATTGATGTTCATCACAGTAGCTATGAAAGGAAGGGAAAAGTAAGATATCGCCCTTCTCAACACCTCTGTGTTTTGGAACTTCTCTATTTTCTTTATGATAATTCACTGATCATAACTGATATATCATATTTTAAGGAAAGACTTATACTAAGATCAGATACACTCTTAAACCATAAACATTAGATTAATCATCTACTTATTTTTTTGATAAAATAATTACAAATGGATGTTAAGTCAATTCAGGTAATGTACTAAAATTACTAGAGTAATATTTCCTATAACACATACTCTTCCAATACCACATCACACCTCATCAAATGGAATAGTCTTTGGTTACATGTCTCAGGACTTTCATGACTGATTCAATCAACAGAGCACTCAGGAATTTCAAAGCAATGCAGTTTCTTCCTACAGCTGTCTGTCTGTCTGTCTGTCTGTCTCTCTTTCTTTCCTTGTAATCCAAATCGTCATATGGGGAGGCCATGTGTAGATATTCTTGCTCATATTCCACATGATGGAGAGTATCAAATGTTAAGTATGGGCGAGGAATCCTTTAGAAGATTCTACCCTCCCTCCATCTTTCACCATCCCATCTCATGCCGGATAGCACAGAGGCTAGCTGTTCCACCAAACCCTGAAACAGAATCTCTAAACAAATTGTACAATCATGAATTAAATAAATGGTAAGTTCAAAGTGGTCAGTAATGCGGCAATTGAAAAATGGGACAAGAATCTAATACATTTTCCTCACTTGATTTGAATGGACTATCTTGTGTACTGACTTTGTGGAAGATGTTAACATATTAAACAGTTACGAGATACAAATGAAAGATTTCTAACTTGTTAATTGCTATTTCACCATAGTACTTGTTGAAATAAAAAAGAAATGATTTGTTTGAGAAGGATTAAATATGTGATTTTATGAGGGAAAATGATTAATTGGGCATATAGGCTTAAGCTTGTGTAATTTTGGGAGCTTGAGGTGAAGATCAGAAATATCTAGGATACTTATACAAAGATTTGAGAGGAGTCCTGAGGGCCTCCAAAAGACAACCTTTATGCCATAGGTATTTTGTCAAAAAGGGTTGCTTAGCTCTGTCAGGAAATTTTCATTTCAAAGATATTTTAAATTTTTTCTCCTTTTTCTTTCTTATTTAGGAAATGATTTAATAAAACTTCCTGCTGCTACTGTTCATATGATTGATAGCAATACAGAGAAATGTTAACCAGCGACCATTGTTGCTTCCTAAGTAATTAAGATATGTTTGTGAATATTAGGATACATGGGCTTCTAATAATTGAAAGAAGAATTAAAGATGAATATTGAAAAATTACAAGACTTATTCATAGACTGATATGAGGCTGAAAATGAACCCAGTAGAATATATATGTGAATCAGAGGTCCCCGTTACAGTGAATCATGATATAGATTACTTTAGAAATGCTCAAAATTTGAGAAGTCTAAAATATAATAGACTTCCATACTCATGTTCTTCAAGCCATAAAGGAAATGTGTTACATATGTGGTGTTAATGTTTATTGCTGAAATCTTGGCTACTTTTTTTGTAAAGAAGCAATCAATTCTTTGATACTGTGATTGTTAAACAAAAACATTCAATACACTTTCCCTACCCAAGCAAATTTCATTTTATTATAAATGTCATATTCTGTCAGTAATACAAATCATTTCACTAAGATTTTGCTTAAAATGAAATATTAGTCCTAATAAATATGGCGAATACTTCACAAATTTTTCTTCTTCATGTTCTTTTTGACATTTTGCTATTTTATTTATTAACTTCACATAATATGTTATAAGCAATCTCATTGTGGTAATTTAATACATAACGAACTCACAATATAATAATATGCTCTTAAGGAAGTCCGTTTTTATTAAGTTTGTCATTTTGTGTCTTGAGGTTATAAATGATTTGTCTAGTGGGTATTTTGATTATTTTTCTAACCAAATCTGTCAAAATGTAATAATTTAGTATATTATGTTAACAAATACTTGTATGTCAGAATGAAATTTTAGTAGGTACAAACAGGTTTGTTTGTATTTTACAAATTAATTCAAGAGGTTCTATAGTTATAAATGTAGCTTCCCCTATCACCTTTGTTTAATCGTGTAATAGTTAACATCATGCTTTTATGAAATTAAATTTTACTGTATGAATGCGGCAAAGTCTTAAAAAGCTTTTTTTGGGTTTTAAAAATGAATTTTATTTGTTAGAAACGTTTTAGACTCATGGCCAAATTTAACAAAAGATACAGAGAGCACCTACTTTAAGGACTATGTCTAGGGTTAAATAATGAAATATATTCATAGTATCCATTATGTTGCATGTACTTTACAAGTACTTTGCTATATTTATTCTAAGTATAGGTTAGAGTGGTACACTTGGTGATTTTGTGCTAACCTATGTCTATCACTCAAAGTTCAGTTTACATCTTGATGCTGCATATTTGGGGGAGTTGATAAATGCATAATAGCATGAATTCACCATTGTGGGGTCAACCTAAAACTTAGGACCTCAACAGTTTGCCTACTCTGAAATATCCTTAATATTCAGTCCATTCATATTTCTCTTTCCCATTACTCCTGGCTATAAATAATGCTTTTGCTACATAATTTTAGCTTTTAGAGATGTGATATATTATATAATGTTTGCAGATTGGTTTATTGATTTAATAATATGCATTGCAATTTCCTCCACATCTTTTCACAATAGCTCACTTCCTGTTAGTGCTGAATAATTTCAATTTTAAGGATATACAGAGATGCTTTTTTACTTATTCACCTATCAAAGGACACAGATTTTACAATTATGAGTAAAGGTGCAATAATTATCTATGTAATGGCTTTTGTGTGGATGTAAACATTGACTGTGTGTGGACATAAATATTCAGGCACATGATTACTGTATTGTATAGTAAAAGTATTTTAAATTGTAAGAGTCTGTCAAGTTGTCTTCCAAAGTGCCTATACTATTCTGATCTTTTCCTAGAAATGAGTGAAAGCTCTTATTTATTTATATCTTTACCAACATTTGGTGTTATCACTGTTTTGGATTTTAGCCACTCCAACATGTGTGTAGCAATATCTCATTGTTTTGATTTGCAATATTTTTGGCCATTTTAAAATGACATACTTCATTTTTTCATTTATGTTTGATAGTAGATTTTAATCAAATGTCTTTTGCAAATATTTTCTCCCACTGTTACTAATTTTCTTCATTCTCTTCATCATGTCTTTTATAAAATAAATTTATCTATAATTCAAGTAAGTCCACCTTATGCATTTCTTATTAAATTGTTTTTTATGGAAACGTGCTCATATTGTCTTGTAGAATGCATACCTGTTAAGAATTGTGATCTAGATGTACTTCTCTTCTTTGATTTACATTTTGAAGAATGTTGCTGCTATACTTCTCTATTTTACATTTAGTAGGAGCACTATACTTTTCAAAAAATAAAAACATAAAGTTCTCCAAGTGTAGTGGTACACACCTATAACCCCAGCACTTAGGAGACTGAGGCAAGAGGATTTCTATGAGTTCTAGGCCAGCCATGAACTGCTTTCAAGATCAACCTTGACTACACAGCGAGAATATATATATAGGCAATGAGTAAAGATGCCATAAGTACCTATATCTATATCATCTATCTATGAATCTATCTATCCATCTGTATTGGGTAATATACTATGCACCCCCAAGTCCTCATATACTTTTGATGGGGCTGAGTCTGACGGTTGTTATTTGTTTGTTGTCTAGAGCTGGGATTGGTGATGTGAGTGCTACACCTGCCCAGGGGTGGAGCTGAGATACAGTGTAAAGGAGGCGGGTGTTCCTCTTGTACGCTTCTGCACTTCCACATTCTCTCTCTCTCTCTCTCTCTCTCTCTCTCTCGCCATCACACCTTGCTGTTCTGGCAGCCGTATTAATGGAGGCCCCAGCACGCCACGTTGCCTTGGAGGCAACTGAGTATGGACTGAAACTCCTGAAAAACTGTAAGAAATAAACCTTTCCTTCCCTAATTTTGGGCGATGGTATTTTGTCTTGGCAATGAGCAAAAAGTAACCAAAACACCACCCATCTATCTAATCTATCATCTGTGAAATAGCCCTGTCCATTGACAAGAGTATAGAGAGAAGATACTGGAAAAGAACTTCAATTTAGGTTGTGATATTCATAAAAATGATATGATTTTAGTGTATTTTCTTTATTTAATTTTTTATTTTAAAAAAGTGAAACAGAAAAAAAGGATAGAAATGATACAGAATTTAAAAAAATAGGAAAATAACACTAAATGTTATATTGCATATCATTAATTGAGAAGTAGTTGTTTGGATTACAAGATTTAGACAAAAAATAGTTTGTGCTTTCATTGTTTGATTTTAGTGTATTTTCAACATTAGGAAAGAGCATTATCAGTTAGGACTCAAGGGAAAAGCAGAATGAGAAGAGAATAATCATTGCAAGAGATTTTTCAAAGAATTGGTTTATGAGACAGTGAGGGCTGGCCAGGTAAGTGTGCAATCTGTGGTGCAGGTTGTCAGAAAGGCCAGGTTAAACCTTGAAGACATAGGTTTGAGCTGCTCTTTGCAGGTGAAATTTATTCTTCTTTAGGAAATCCTTAGTTACACTGTGAAGATTTTTCATTTGATTTAATCATTCCACAAGTTGTTAGGTCAGTCTCCTATTAGCAGTGTATTTCATATGAGGTAAAAATGAGATGAGGAGAAAATACAAATATATTTGTTTTAGGTATTACATGTACCCATATAAGAAAAATATGCAGCTTTTAGATCCTTCAGTTGTGCAATCATTTACATAGTCTTTGATGTTATTGTTATTGGGAGTTGTAACTTCTTTTACTGTCGTTTTGTATTCCCTCTGTCTTCATGAAACAGTCAGCTGGTTGTGGTTCTTGGGTATATTGACTCAAACCTTCATTTCCATAGGGTCTTGAATTTTAGGTGTACTTTCTAAACTGGTTTGTTATTATATTTCAATGAACTAATCATAGGTACCATTAACTTATCCCTAAATGATCTCTTGTATTCTTGACATACTCTTCCTCATGGTCTTTGCAGAATAGTCATTGGATTTTTCCATTGGTAACCAGGACCAGTCACTACAGCCAATGCACTAACCTGATTCTGCTTGTGAACTCAAAGACTCAAGAAGTTCAGATTAGGCTAGTGAGAGTTTTAATTTCCAACTCAATGAAATCATTGCTCTATTTCCTGGTGGAAGCATTCACTCACTGGGCACTATGCTGTTTAAAACATCAGTACAATTTAAGTTTAAAAATAAACAGGAAGCAAAACGTTTTGCTAGTGAACCGCTATTATCAAATGAATCATTTAGTGGGTAATAATGAGGCAATGTTATTTATACCTCATGATACCTAGACCAAAAATCCCGGTTACGAAAAATAAAACAGCAATTGTCTAATGCTGATTTAGAGAATGTGTCGCATCTTGGAGAATACTATCTCAGTCCTGTAAGGTATTGCCATTTAATTTATATTGCAACAGTCTTAAAAAGGTCCTTTCATTCTTCTTCGAGCCTGTACTTTAGAATGCTTCACCCCGAACATAGTAAGACCAGTGAATTCCATGAGCATGGTCCTTTTACTTTGCTGCACTCGTTATGAAATGAGTTCCTTCAAGAGAAGTAGTGTCGCTTGAACTCCCATAATTGTGGAGAAGATAGTCTTTAAATCCATAGACACCAATTTTGGCAGAAACATCACATGTAGGCAAGAAAAATCCATGCAGAGTAAGTACTCGCTTGAGGAAGGAATAAAGAGAGTTCCTGCCCCTTTTATGATAGGGAAATGTAATCAATCTATCAGCAGATAATTAGCAGATCGTTCCTAAGAACTATACCATGTTGGAGACCTATTGCCTATTGTTGCTTTCTACTACTGGATGATTAGGAAGTTAACAGTGAGTTTGGTCAAAATATCCCTGGTGAAGAGAAATCCATGTGGAGGGGAACATACATAACCTCAATTCCAGCTATCATAACCAATATTTTCATAAGACCACTGAACACTTAGATAAAACACTTAGAAGCTTAGATAGACCATTGGCTGATTTGCATTCACAATATGTGTCGCCCTAGTCATTTGGTTACTAAATTCCTGTGTTGAGTTCAGTTTTTGGTGAACTTCACATGGAAGAAAAACATCTTGATATTGCTTGTCTTCAGAAATCTATATCCACACACATACCTAATCCCCAGAGCTCTTTCTCAGCAATTTTTTCAATTAAAAACCTATGTACAGCCTTGAACCATCCAGCCAAACTATTGGGCAGAGCCAATGAACCTATTTATATACCTATGTTCATTTCCTTTAAGGAAAAACGAACCAATAGGTACGCTGCTCAAATCTGTGCCCAATCCTTCATGGCTTTCTCTAAAAAGAATGGAAAAGCTGTAACTTTCCACTTTCAGGTGTTTATGCACATAAGGATGAATTGTAGACAGCAATATTCTGCATGCTTATAGTAACACAGATGAATATGCATTATTAAGAGATATACTATAAATTAATGAATGTATGATATCTGGAGAAGACTAGTTCAACCAAATTTCTTCTTTTAAAATGAGTAAAGTCTGCAGAATGTTCTATTGCTGTAATAGTAACACCTTTTAGCTGAAATTAACAGCAAAGACATTAATCAATTTCAATTTCCCAGGAAATATTTTGTTTCCCTTGTTTTCATGTGTTTCCAATTGTTATAAACAGTTCATGTTAGCTGGGTGAGGTGGTAAATGCATGTAAGCCCAGCACTGAGGGAGGCTGAGGTAGGAAGATTACAAATTCACATTCCAACTGGGCAATTTAGTGAAACCCTGTCTCAAAAGAAAAAAAAAAAAAACGTGAAAGGAGCTGCAGATAAAACTCAGCAGAAGGGCTCCCTGGGGTTGTAGCCCCAGTACTGCAAATAAATAAATACATAAATAAACAAAAGTTTCCAAATGACACAAGAATAGAGGAATGCTCAGAAATAGACAATTCTATTGAATTTTTAATATATACATTCATGTCATATAAATTGTGTGACAGAAAAAATTGCAATCTATGAGACACTATTTTATTAATTTAGGAACTCATTTACTTTGTTTGGAAAAATAGGATCATAATATTATGGCTCCTACAGCAGTCTTTGGAAGGCAGCTTACATGTGAACAATTAAGTTATCTGTTCCTTTACCAACAGAAAAACTTTAGAAGCTGGCATTCTTGATAGCAGTACAGAATATTTTCTTTACAGCAATAGATGTTAGTGCTAAAACCCTATAGAAAAAAGAAATATAATACATCATTTGGCAACCTTATTAGATGGGTTATTCATGATTTATGATGATTTTTAGGCAATACAGTTTAAGCTATTTCTTCTGGACAAGAAAGGGTAGACTTGATTCATGAAGTAATGCTGGCTTTGGCTTTCACATAAAATTCTAAATTACTTAACTATAAATGCAATCAGTATTTTAAAAAATAAATATCTCCAGCATGTATTGAAAATTTCTCTGTTTTCATTCTTATTACAGCGTGGAGGAATTGTTTTAATTTTTTTAAAAAATTACAATGA
>RJWM01012646.1:29351-56019 GCA_004363535.1 Dasyprocta punctata
TATATATATAAAAAGGATAATCAGTAGATATCTATGTCTCTAACTATATAGATATATAGATACGCATTTCCCTTGCACTTTTTCTTCTCAGGAAGACAACTCCACTTTTACTCCAAGTTCAAAGGCTGTTGTCAGATGCAATTTTACTATTGTGTAATTTTATTCCTATCTTGTGATGCCTCATTAAGGGAATGGACTTAATTCAATGGAGCAGTCTTATGAGAATTACTGAGCAACAGGTTGTATCATCTAACACAAAGTTTGGAGATAAAAATAAAAAAAATTATGAAACAAAGACAGTCATATTGATGTTGAAAATCTTTAAGAAGTTCATTAAAACAGTGCTTTGGATGAAGCTCTTCCTAAGTTTTTCTTGAACGCTGACTAAACATTGAAGCTTGAATTTCAGCAAGGTAATTATACATTTGATTAAGGGAACTTTTGTGTTTTGAGGACCTGACAGATCTCTTCCCCACTGTGCTGACCAGATCTTTCTTTCCCCCTCCTCCTCACTCTCTGTCCACTGGTTTGTAGGGGCACATCCTAAACACCTCTTCTGTGATGAGCATGTAGTTTGGCCTTCTTTCCTGTTATTACCTACACCTACAATCACTCATTCAAGGATGCCTGTGGGGCCCAATTGAATCCAAGGAAGGTTAGCACTAATGAGGAAAAAAGGTCTTCTTTTACACTGAACTTGAAAACCTGAAGATACGAATGAGGAACCCTTGATAGACCTTGCCACTTTGAGGATTGCTTAAGAGGCCAACCCCTCAAAAAAGCAGCTGAGAGGAAAAAGGGAGTGAGGTAGGAGAGGTACAGGGAGAAGAGGGTAGGGGGAAAAGTAAGAGGTGGAGCAGGAAGAGAAGGTGAAAGAGAGAGAGAGAGACAAAGAGAGAGGGAAATTTAAGGGTGCTAGTACTGGTTTCATAAAATCTTTGCCCTCACAAAGAAAAAAATCAAAACACAATGCTATATACACTATTCTTTCTGAGATAAATGTTCAGCCTTTCTTAGTAAAACTTTGGATAACCAACCACATATTATCCTTTCTTAGTAGAACAGGATGATCTCATACCACAGATTAGATAAACCACACTGACTTTTAAACTGAAAGGGGAAACTCCTAATAATTATACAGAGTTAAAATATGTGAATTGCACGATCTCAGGCAAACCCGGAATGTTTACCCTAAGCATACTGGACTGAGTGAGCTGACTTCACTCCAGAATAAATTTAAAATAAGAGTGTCACCTTCTCAGCAATCTTGCTGTAGAATTTCAAATTTCTCAGCACTCTGACTCTAGTATTTATCTAACTCTTAACATGTATAAAGCATTAAAAAAAGAAAGGAGAGGAGGAGGAAATGAATGCACTTGCTATAGGATTATTTTTATTTTTTTTCTGCCTTGATTTCTTAGCTTCTTTCTTTTTCTATTCCATTGAGTTTTCTCTTCATGCTTCACTAACCTGTCTGTCATCATTATTCACAATGTGTATTATAATCTTGCTAGTGGCCATTATTTTTAACAAACGCACATTGCAAATTTTACATTGAAAATCTGTGAAAAATAAATATAAGTAAGAGAAATTATACTTTAATTCTTTTTGTAGACTTAAATATCATCTAAAATTTTTCATGAAGATATGATTTGGAAATTTATTAACACTTAGAGCACACTGGAAACTAATTTGTTTAAACTCTCACAATAAGGATTTGAAAAGAACATAATTAAAATGTATTCTTCACTCTATTTTCTCAAATAATACTAGCAAAGACAAAAGGTTTTCTAGACACTGTGGTAAACTCCCAGTTTTAAAAAAGCAGTCATTTAATGGCATTTCTTTGCTTAGAGTTAAAAATTAGTACAATACTAATGAAGATTAATAAAATGTATTGCTTAAAAGTGAGAGTCCTATTTATTTTTCTCAACCCCAAGGACTGAAAATATTTTACTTAACCACAAGTTTTCCTTAAATGGTTTTAATGAGTTTTAAACAACTTAAATTACATGCAGTGTACATAGGTTCTGCTCATCGTAGTTCATTTCACATGGAGAGGAAAATCACCATAAGTATAAGTCCACTAGTTTACATTATCATTCTGTTATTTTTATACTCATATGGTTACTTTCAAATTTTATGTGGATGTTTTACTTTCTTTGCTACTGGCAAAATTTCTATACCGATTTTTTAATTCTTTATATAATGCTTTTTATGGAATTAAATTAAATGCAAATCTTGTAAAGTAGATAATCATCTGATTAGTAATTATTCATGACAACGTTTCTAATAATGGGATGTTATAAACTCACTGAATTTAAAGATTATTTCAAATCTTGTGAAAATTTAAAAATCTCATAATATAATTGAAAATTGTACCTCACTGAATATCAGTTTTCTGAAAGATATGCACTACTTCCATTTTGAATGTTAGATTCTTAAACATTTCTCTTTTCTACATGTACAAAATAAAATAAAATATGAGTTCAATTTATTTCAATTAAACTTTTGAAGAATTGAATATTTAAACTAACATAAGCTTAACAAAGAACTAGGATTTTCTGTACACAATTACCAGTTGGTATGTTTTTATTATGGTTATTATTATAACTATAACTGATATGCTAGCAAGGAAACATGTATTGCCTTTGAAAAATAACAGCAACAATACATGAGCATAGATAACATATAATCAGAGGTTTTATTTTTGTGTCTATTTCTTTTCCCAAATCCTACTCTCCTCAGGCAACATTGCCTAAAGTTTCTTTTAGTACTTCAAATGATTGTTTTATAAATTTATACTTATGTGTCTGTGAATATCTTTGTTTTGAACAAGAGCTCTTGGCTCTTCCTATAATTAAATTTCACTCTTTTACTCTAATATCTGACATTAACATGAATTTTATTCTACTTTTTATATTAGTTTCTCTTCATATATAATATTTCAAAATAATAATTAATCTCATATGATTATGTAAAATAGGCATGTTTCTATTGATATAATACGCAATGTATTTTAAAATTGAATAGTAATCTGATTAGACAATTGAAACAAATTTTATCATGAATTAATTGACCAAAAACTTCACTCATTTTTGATTAATAAGAAAGAGGCTATTTCTTATTTCACATTCTTCCATCATCTCTTTTTGCCAATCTCTTTTAGTTGCCATTTCTTATAGATTTATTTTCATGTGTCATACAGATTCAAGATACTCTTTAAATATGGATATGTATTTTTGGTAGTGATTCTAAAAATTCAAAATCATAGGTACGTTAAAATGTTATAAACAAATCTTGTACTCCAAAATACCCTTATACTTTACAAAAAATAATGCTAAACTTTAGACACAAATGTGACCCTGTTTTATTTAGTACCTATCAGTCAAAGGGTGAATTTCTTTATAATTTATTCCAGTATCATCTCTAATTTTAAGTATTTCATGTTTTTCTGAGTAATTGTTAATTGTCATACAATCCCATCAGCAATTTTTTCATCATTTTGCTTCAAGATAATTCTCTTTTTATTTTAAAGAAAAAAACAATAAAAACAATGGTACAAAATTTCAAAATAAGATTGTAAGAGACTAATGATGGTTCGTACATTATATATTGTTATCTTCAAAGTAGTTGCTCATATTAAAAGATACCAACATGAAAAATAGATCAAACAATATAGGCACAAACATTTCTTTTCCATGAACTAATAGCAATTAGTAGTATAACTGTTTAATTATAGTGTTTTTTTCCCTTTTCCCTTGTTTTCTTCTTTCCCCCATTCCAGTTTCTCTTTCCTTTTGAACAGTGTTATGGGTGATACACTGTGTCAACTTGAGCAGTTTAGAAGTGTAACTAAGAGACTCAGCAGAAAGCCAGTGTTCTTACTTTGTAAATATCCTCATCCTGTGCAAGAGGGCATGGAGATTTTGTGAGTGCTACACAGGCCCTGGAGCAGGGGTGGCCTTTGTATAATGTAAAGGAGAAGAGGCTTGCGCTGCTCCTTTTTGCTCTGGCTGCACTTGCTGATTGCTGCTTTAAAGTGTTGACCCTCACCATGACACCCTGCCTTGGAACCAGCTGATTATGGACTGAAACCTTCACAAACAGTGAGCTAAATAAACATTTCCTGCCTTTATTTTGGGTGCTGGGTATTTTATCCCAGCAACAAGAGAAAAATAAATAAGACAAACAGTTTCTTCCCATTTCACAATATCTATTGTACATTCTGTATCTTACATACTTTTCCAACTTCTTACACTAAAAAGGCAATATGATATTTACACAAATGAGCCTGATTTATTTCACTTATGAGTGTGATCTCAAGTTGCATCCATTTCCCTATAAATATCATGTTTATCTTTCTTTATAACTTAATAAATGTACCACATCATTTTATCCATTCCATCGTTGATAGGCATTTGGGTTGTTTCCAAGATTTAGCTATCAATAATTGTGCTGCTATAACCGTGGGTGCACATATATCTCAGCAGTATGATAATTTTAATTCTTCTGGGAAATACCCAGTAGGGGATTAGCTGGGTCAAATGGGACTTCTAATCCTAATTTTTTTGAGGAATCTTCACACTGATTTCCATAGTGGTTGTGCCAGTCTACATTCCCACCAACAGTGGAGAAGCGTTTCTTTTTTCCCATAGTACTGCTAGCGTTTGTTTTTGGTTGATTTCTTCATGATAACCATTCTTACCAGGGTGAGATGGAATCTAGGTGTTGTTTAAATTTGTATCTCTTGAATGAGCAATGATGTTGAACATTTTTTCATATATTTATTTCCTATTTGAGTTCCTTCATCTGAGAATGGTGTTTTCATCTCAGATGCCCATTGTTGGATTGCGTCTTTGAATTTTGGGAATCTGAATTTTCTTAATTGTTTATATGTTCTAGATACAAGTCCTTTGTTTAGGGGACATATGGGTAATTTTTTCCCAAACTATTGGCTGTCTTTCACTCTGTTGGTGATTGCTTTGGATATACATAAACTTCTTAATAAGATGAGATTCTAGTTGTTGATTTTTTTTAAGTATTCAGAATAGCTTTATTATGTAGCCAAAATGAAAAACATCCAAATGTTCTTCAATAGGTGAACGGCTAAACAAACCATGATAAGTCCATTCCATGAGATACTATTCAACCTATTAGCTGTTGATTTTTTGAAGTGTTTCCTATGTGGACTGGGCTTCGTTCATCAAGTCTCTTCATTACTCCTATGTCTACTAGAATTTTACCTATTTTCTCCCTAAGTAGATTTAGTGTTTCCGTTTTAATATTTAGGTCTTCAATCCATTTAGAGCTTAATTTAGTGCATGATGATAAACATGCATCTAGTTTTAGTCTTTGGCTTGTAGAGAGCCAGTTTTTCCAGCACTGTTTATTAAAGAGGCTATCTTTCTTCCAGTGAGTATGTTTGGCCCTCTTTTCAAAGATGAGGTTACTGAGTGTGCTTGCAGTTGTGTCTGCATCATCTAATCTGTTTCACTGATCTTCAGGTCTGTTTTTAATGCCAGCACCATGTTGATTTTATTGCAGTTGCTTTGTAGTATAATTTCAAGTCAAGGATTGTGACACCTCCTGCCTTGCCTTTGTTGCCCAGGATTGCCTTTGCTGTTCTATATCCGTTCTGCTTCCAGATGAATTTTAGGGAAGTTTTCTCTTGTTCTGTGAGGTATAGTAATGTTATTTTGATCAAGATTGAATTAAATCTGTATAAAAATTTTGGGAGTATGGCCACTTTCATGATGTTTGCTCTTCCTATCCATGAGCAAGGAATATTTTTCAATTTTCTGATATCCTCTTCAATCACTTTTTTTATAGTGCTGTAATAGTCAATATATAGATCCTTTAATTCCTTTGTTAGATTGATTCCTAAGTATTTCATTTTTTTGGATGCTACTGTGATGGGTCTCGTTTCGCTAATTTCTCTCAGTGAGTTGGTTGTTTGTGTCCAGGAATGCTACTGATTTTTGAGTGTTGCTTTGCAAAACACTGAATTTGGTTATTAACTGTAGGAATATTTTGGTGAAGTTTTTGAGATGTTTTATGTAGCGTATCAAGTCATCTGTGAACAATGATAATGCATCTTTCTTTTCTATCCTTATTTATTTTACTTCTCTCTCTTGTATAATTGCTCTGGCTAATATTTCCAGAACTGTATTGAATAGGAGTGGTGATAGTAGACATCCTTGTCTTGTTCCTTATTTTAGAGTGAAAATTTTCCACTTTTGTTCATTTAGTATGATGTTGGCTATTGGTTTGTCATGGATGGGTTTCATCAGAGTGAGGTAAAGACCATTCATTCTGATTTTCTGTGCGGTTTTATCATGAATGAGTGTTGAATTTTATCAAAAGCTTTTCCTGCATCTATTGAGATGATCATGTGGTTTTTATCTTTGGCTCTGCTGATGTGATGTATTACATTTATTGATTTGCATATGTTGACCATCACTGCATTCCTGGGATGAATCGCACTTGGTCATGGTATATATTCTTCTTGATGATTAATTGTATTCTCTTTGGTAGTATCTTGTTGAGGATTTCTGCATCTAAGTTCATTAGGGAGATTGACCTGTAGTTCTTTTTTTTGGTTCGGTCTTTGTCTAGTCAGGGTAATACTTTCCTGCAGGAATGAGTTAGGGAAAATTGCTTCCCTTTCAATTTCATTAAAGAGTTTGAAGAGTATTGGCAGTAAATCGTCTCTAAATTTCTTTTTTTAATTCAGCAGTGAATCCATCAGGACATGGACTTTTCTTTGTTGTTAAGTTTTTATTTTCAAACTCATTAACTGATATTGGATTATTCACATTTTTTATATCATCTTGGTTCAACTTTGGCAATTCAGATGTATCTAAGAATCTGTGCATTTCTTCTGTGTTTTCCATCCTATGAAAGTAAAGATTTTGAAGTAGCTATTGATGATATTTGGAATTTTCACAGGACCTGTAGTGATTTCACACTTTTCATTCTTCAATGCCTGAATTTGAGTCTTTTCTTTCTTTTTTGTTTTGCTAAAGGTTTGCCAATTTTATTTATCCTTTTAAATAATCAACTCTTTAATTCATTAATTCTTTGTGCTTTTTTCATGGTCTCCATTGCACTAATTTTTTTCTCTGATCTTTGTAATTTCCTCCCTTGTGTAGGCTTTAAGTTGATCTCGCTCTTCTTATTCTAGAATCCTGAGTTACAACATTAGGTTTTGTATTTGGACTCATTCTGTTTACCTGATGTGAGAATTCACCACTGTAAATTTTCTTCTTAAGACTTCTTTCACTGCATTTCATAAGTGTAGTCATGTTGTATCTGTTTTCTCATTTAGTTGCAGTATTGTTTAGTTTCTTCCTTTATTTAATCTGTGACTCATTGGTTGTTTAGGAGTGTGTTATTTAATGTCCATGTTTTTATGGAGTTTTTGAAGTTACTTCTGCCATTAATTTTCAGTTTAGTTGTACTACGATCAGATAATATATGAGGGATAATTTTAATTCTTTTGCATTTACTTGAGCATGTTCTGTGGGCTTGTATATGGTATAATTTAGAGTACATCCCATGTGCAACTGAGAATATGTATTCTGGTGATGTTGGGTGGAATACTCTGAAAACATCTACTAAGTACTTTTTTTCACATATGTAGCTTAGTTATGATATTTCTTTGCTAATCTTTTGTCTAGTTGATCTATCTCTTTGTGACAATTGGATATTGAGGTCTCCCATTGCAATTGTGTTATTGGTTATCTGATTTTTCGTGTCTATTAGCAATTGTTTTGCATAGTGGGATGCTTCCAATTTTGGTTCATACATTTTTATGATTGTTATCTCTTCCTCTTAAAATTTTTCTCTAACAAGTATTCAGTGACCTTCTTTATCTCTTTTGATCATTCTTGGTTTGAAGCTGACATTGCTTGCAAACAAAATAACTACTCTTGTTTTTTTCTGGGTTCCTGCTGTTTGCAGTATTATTTTCCATCCTTTGACTTTCAGTCTATGAATTTCCTTTTGGATTAGATGTGTTTCTTGTATACAGCATATTATTTCATGATCCATTCTGCCAGTATGTTTCTTTTGATTGTTGAATTGAGGCCATATACATTAGTGGTTATAAGTCATATATATTGGTTTATCTTTGTCATGGTATTTTCCTGCTGTTGGTTCCTTGCTTTTCCCCTCTGTTAAATTCCTTGCCCTGCTTGGTGGTTTCTTTCTGTTGTTTTTCTTTGAATTGTGGTCATTTTTATCTCTGTGCAGAATGTCTTTCAATACTATTTGTAGGGTTGGTTTGGTGGTCATACATTTTTCCAGTTGTTCTTTTTTCCCCATTAATTTTGAGAGATAGTTTTGCAGGATACATCAATATTAGTTGTAAGTTATTTTCTTTCAGGCTTGAAATACTTCATTCCAAGCTCTCCTTGACTTAAAGGTTTGCGTTGATAAGTTGGTCATGATTCTAATGGGCTTTCCTTTATTGGTGATCTGTTTCTTTTCTCTGACAGTTTTTAACATTCTGTTTTTGTGCTGAATTTCTGAAATCTTGATTTTTGTATGTCTTGGCATAGTTTTATTTTGGTCATGACTGTTTGGAGCTCTAAATGCTTCATTTATTTGTTTATCGAATATCTTTATTTGTGCTGGGAAAGTTTTCTGCTATCATTTCTGTTAAGAGTCTTTCTTTAATGGGATTTGTACTGTCTCCAGCTTTCTCATTGACTCCAATCAATCTTATGTTATTCTTCTTTGCTTCATCTTGTAGCAGTTGGATTGTGGTCTTTCATGGTCTCTTGTCAATTTTAAGATATCTTTCTTTTTGTGATCACTAGTTGCAATTGTGCCTGCAAGATCTGAAATTCCATCCTCTTCTTCATTCAGTCTGCTGCACATACTTGCAAAGGAGGTTTTAATCTCTTGGATTTCTGTCTGGATCTGTTTTATGGATTTAATTTCTTTCCTATGTTAGACATCTTTTCTCATCATTTTTCTAAGCTCATCTGTTATTTTATTTATATTTTCTCTAATATATTTGAGTTTAAGCACTATTTCTTTTTGTACTGTAGAGCTTTTCTCTATATCCTTTTCTACTTATTTTTCACTTCTGTTGCTGTCATTTTAGAAAATCCCAGTGTTTGATTTCCAATTTCATCTCTCTTGTTGATTTTCAGGCTTGTTCTATGTGAGCTGGGAGTCTGGGGTAGCATTTTGCTTCTGTATCTTGTCATTTTCTATTTTCTCATTTTTATTTTATTTTGTTTTCTGTGTTGATGCTTGCCAGTTTTTTATGATATATAGCCTTATCGCTAGCATTGAGGCTTCCCAAGGAGATGTCTGTTCTTCAGGGATATCCTCTAGTTTTAGGTGGTTCTTTATAGCTATTCCAAGGAATTACCTTCTCAATTTGTAAAGGATGCAAAATTACTATTTAACTCAGCTTCCAATTCTTTAATACTGGACTCTAGTGATGGTTATGACCCCCAAAATCATAGTGTTATCATTCAGGGGACAAAAACTGTTTATCACATGTATTACATCCTGGCTAAAGTAGTACAGTTAGTAATAGCAATAGTTTCAAGTACAGTTTAACTATTGAAAAACTATGGTGGGCAGGGGATATAGCTCAGTGGCACAGCTCCTGCCTGGCTAATGTGAGATCATGAGTTCGATTCTCAGTACCAAAACAAAAACAAAAAATAAAAACAAAACAAAATAGACAAAAAAAAGTACAGTAACCTTTATCCTGCTACTTCCATCCACAGGAAAAAATTCTGAGGTTATGTAACAAAATCAAACAGATACTATGCACTTACATGCAGTGATTTTCCCCTTACAAAGTGATTTTACCCTTCTACAGGGGTTGAGGAACTAAGAATGTTAGAGGGTAGGCTAAAGTGATGAATTAGGTCATCTAGAGTAGAGTCAATGCTGGAGGTCAACACATAATCACTGGAGTTTTGGGAAACCAGAGGACACAGGAGGCACAGAATGAAATAGAATGCAAAGGACTAGTCAGAAAGGGTAAGACAGTGATTATTCACTTGAAAGTTTAAATTCAAGAAGTAGTTGAGGAAAAAGAGAAAGAAGATTAATATAAGAAAATGAAAAAGAACAGCATGAAACCTAAACAGTGAAACAAAGAAGGAAGAAAGATAATGAACATGAAAAAAAGACAAGAAAGAGAAAAAAAGGAGATCAGAGAAAGAGAGAAGAGAGAGAATAAAAAATCCCAGCTACAAAAATGACCACAGAATACAATACAAAACAAGATTACAACAAATCAGACAGAAAAGGGATAGCAACTCAGACAAACAAGGGACAATAAAAGTAGTAAACTGTCTCTGGTGTTTTCTGTTCTGTGATAGTGTCCATGTGAGATCCCAGAAATGTACTGGGTATGGAGCTGATTTTTCCTCTGTATGTGGGGATGGGACTGGTCTTCTGCTGGCTGTTGGTTGCTGCTTCAAATGCTTCCATGATGCTGGTCTCACTGATTACTCCGCCATCCAAAGGTGTGTGTGTGCCACTGTACCCAAGGCCCGGCTGTTATCCTGGGTCTTCAGGTTCTGGTTGGTATACTTGACAAAGTTGTTTGTCCTTACACTCATCTTGCAGACACCGTGGTCCCAGTGGCAATGAAGGAGTCACCAAGGGTAGACTCATTCAAGATAATTTTTGAGTTAGCTGAATACCTGACATATTTTGACTGACAGTTTTTCTAAGCAAGGAGTTAATTCAAAAATAGTTAAATACATTTAATTATTGTCTTTCACGATGTAGACTCCTTATCAAAATGTGAAAGCAGTTATTTTGTATTTATTTATTTCTATCTTTCTTTTCTCTTTGGCTTTTTATACTTATAAAAATTCAGTAAGCAATTTCTAAATATTGCTGTTATTTAAAACCTTGCTCAGTTGGTGAAGGCTTGTATTCTGGTGATTATGTTTTTTTTCTTAGTATATGTGCTGCTGAAGTGAGCACATATTTCTCTTTCTTATCAGTTCATTGCCTCCATTATTTTTCTTCCTTTTGAAATACTGTTTCATAAATGTTTTCTTCTCATCTTCAATTTATATTTTCCTATGTTTTGCTTATCTTATACAATTTGATGTGAATTAATATATTGAAATATATTTTTCATCAAAATATTTCTCCACTTTCCCTTGTTTCAATAATTAAGATTTGTCTATGATTTGAACTTTTTTTCTTCAAATATTTCATGTTTGAATTGATTTTACTGATTACTCAAAAACTATAATCTTTGGAGATAGTTCATTTTGGTGTGTGTAGGAAACATACATAAATGGATGAGGTGTTGATAGGCATATCTTGATCCCCAGGAATTCAAAATAAAGTTAGTTTGGGGATCAGATTTCCCTACTGCTGTCACAGTAATACGTATTTAAGTTACAATCATGTCTCTTCATGGATCGCTTCATTTTAGTGCTGAATAATATCTCACTGTCTGAATGTACCACAGTTTGCTTGTCCATTTACCTGTTGGTTGCTTCCCAAGTTTTGTCAGTTATGAATACAACTGTTATATAACTTCCTATGCAGGAATTTTTGTGAACAATGAGCTTCTCTTTTTTTTTTAAGTCAAAAACATTTCTACATTTTCACAGTGGGTTGAGTTTTGGAGGTTAGTTTGGTGTAGCAACTAGAATAAAATCTCTAAGAGAGCTGACCATTGATTATGTTGAAAAATTTTGCCTAGGTACCTCAATTTTACATGGGGATCTTAACAACTTGTCATTCATCCTCCAAAATAAAGAAACTTGGTTTTAACCAACCATGGAAAATACATTTTGGTCTTTAGCAAGGATTTTATGCCTGTTTCTAGTGCTCAAAGATTTTGTTGAATTTTGTTTTATTTTTAAGCTTGAAGGAATATCAGGAGTCACATTCATCAGGATCAGGAGTTCTTAAAACTAAGGTAGATATAAATACTAAAATGTCCCACAAAGTTTTATATTTATGAGCACACATAGAGTACCTACAGATTTCATCAAATTTTTAAAGGTTATTGCAATCATCCAAAATTCAGAATCACTCTCATGAATTGTGAACAAATCATAGTCCATAGAGTCATATAGTACTGTATCAAATGTGTATGTGTTTATTGTCTATAAAACACTATTTTAAATTTTATTTGTTTGTTATTTATACTTATTCCCAAAACAAATGAGAATGACAAGCTATTTAAGCTGAGTTGTCTTTATTGATATGTCTTCAGCTTTCTTTGATGGATACCACAAAAATATACCCTTATAAATTATATTCATATGTGCTGTGCAAATGTTTTTGAAAAAATAGGATTTCTTCACATTCTCTAAATCAAAGCCTGAAAGACATTTAAGAGTTAGGAGAGCTTATTTCTGTACAGGAATTCTTCAGTCTTTTAAAATGTACAGACCGTATAACTTCACATTTCTTTTATTATTTTTTCATTTAATCTCCAAAAACAAAGTCAAAATTTAATTCAGCTATTACTTGTCACTTTTTCATATTGACCATTCTAGTCTATTTATAACTTTAAAAATTCTGATTATTTATTTAAAAAGGTAAAATATATTTCTGTGTACTTAAATCATTTATAAAATACGTTTGTATGTACCAGACATGGTGGCACATGACTGTAATTCCAGTTACCTGGAAGGTTAAATCAGGACAATTTCAAGTATGAGCTTAACCTGAAGGTTAAGTCAGGAGCATGGCAAGTATGAGCTCAACTCATTAATCCTATCTCAAAAATTAAAAAAAAGTTTAAAAAGAATGGAAATATAGTTCAATGATTCAATTCACAGTAAAGCAAGAAAAGAGTAAAGATAAAAACATATATAATTCATTAAATAGATGACATATGAAATATAACAGGCAGCCTTGAATATAATACTCTTAAAATATTTAGACATTTGCAAATGTATCATATATAATTACCATTGATTAGAAGTTAACAAATGGAATAGTTAGGCTGAATAATCTTCATTATATTTTCTAATTAGAAAATTCAGTGATTTCTCAAATTATTCAACTCAAAGATATATTAGTGAAAGATTTTAAATAAATAAAAGCAAATTTTGTATAATTACTTCTTACACATAAAATGAAAAATATAATCTGTGCCTAACAAAGTACTTGCTGTTGGTTGAATTGACCTAATTTGTTAATAATAATACTAAACAGTTTTTCATTTTGTTTTGCATGTGAAATTGTCCAACTATCATCAGAACGAAGTATAAGCAAAAATATATTAGGAAATTATGTCAGTTACCAAACAAAATATAAAGATGTTGCGACCTTCTATAGCATTTGTGATGTAATGAATATAATTTATTTTGATAGCTGTTCTGTAATAAAAAGATATATACTTTCAGTACTGTCAGTCACTGCGTTTGGCATTAGGATGTGAGAATGAAAATCCTTGGCCTCAGCTCTCAAGTCATTCAGTCTTGTAGGAAAGGCACATGTGAACAAGCACAGTGCTTGGTGATAAGGGCATCAATAAATGTCTTAAGCATATTACAGGAACAGCAAGAGCAGAAATGCAAGGTTACCTAGCACATAACTCTACCGATTGGGAGGTCAGGTAAGGATGCAATGAAACAGGGATACCTGAAGAAAATTGTAAGTGACGGAAAATAAAGGTTTTATTTCCATAACTATTTACAATTTAAGACAATACAACTAACATAGTTACCTTGCCAAACCTTTCAAATGCATATGTTGACGTATTTTCTTTCTTAGAGGCATAAATTTAAAAGATTTTGAGAAATGCATATTTATAGCTACTATGTTTGGTATAGTCATGTGTCCAGACTAGCAACGAAGCTCAAGGTACATTCTCAAGTGTCAGTAGTCCCTGTAATAGCCTCTTCCATAACTTGCTCCCTCGTTTCTGATAATATGCCTTGAAAACAATGCCCTTTAGGGTTCAATGGACCATGAAATAGTCTCTGCAGAAGTACCTCTGGTACCCAGACAGACATTTATTCTGGCTGTCAGCTGGAAGAACTTGGAAGAAATGAAGCACATTTATTATGTACTGTTATATTCTGACTAGATAATCCTTTTTAGTTGGAGGCACTGTAAAAGCAAGTGCAGGTTACTGTTGGAAAAATAGTAAAAAATAAAATTCAGTTAAACTGTAACAGTTTTGCTTCCAATTTCACAGGTGGATAATTTTCTTTGTAAACTTCTGTTAAAAGTTTTGCTGGTAATGGGCATGTTATTAAATAAACAATGTGTATTATAGTAAAGTCAAATGAATGGACGGACAGTTTATATTTTCAAAATGTGATATGTTTAAGTTTTACATATTCAGTGGTTCACTTAAGTAACTTAGTAAGGACTGGCATTATTATTAGGATGCAATAGTTATACCTACTTTTTATATTTTAGAAAATGTTAAATAAACATGCTTAATGTTTGTAACTGTGAAAAATAAATTCTAAGAATTTTAAAATATTATTTATTTATTTATAATCTTTAAAAATTATGACAAATGTTCTTAGAAAGTAAACACAAGAGGGTGATTATATTTTTCAGGAGTAAAGCATAGAAGATTTTTAGAAAGTAGAGCAACAGGTTGCTTTGGTGGCCATTTTTAAAGAAAAAAACCCACATATTTATCTATGTTTTGTATTATAAATGTCACGTAGACATTTATCCGAGATTTCTAAATGGAAGTTTACTTCTTTTAAATGAGTCACTCAGGCCTAACATTTTGTCATCTTCTTTTGTGATTGAGAGCCCTTTGGAAACTCACTCAGTTCTGCATTTATTGCAGCCATGAGTGGAAAAGGAACGGAACTTAGAATGGTATCCAAGTGTTCCGAGGTGTAGTGGGATGGATGTTTAGACCTAATGCTCCTGCTACTTTCAAAACAACCATCTCAGCCCATGTCTCAAGTTACAATGGTCAAAACTCACTTCTGTATTTGGATGACTACAATGGCATTTGAGAACACATTTAAATATTGTATGTTAAATATTACAGTCAATAGACAAATGATCTCTATAAGCAAAAGAACATTTTTATTCGATTGTTTTTTGTTAGCATACTTTGGAAAATGACATGATGCACTTTCAAAAGATGTGTAAGTTTGGGATAACCTAGGTTGGAATACATGCAGCGTGATGTATTGAACATTTATGTTGAAGTCTTCAGACCATATCTCAAAAAAAATCATTCCTCAAAGAAGCTTATGTTGACTAGCACATGCCTAGACCTAGGAAAATAAAAATAGAATATGACTTAGACTCGAGAAGTTTCTTTCATGTCATTTCTGAATCCCTTCTTATTCTCTTTATTCCAAGAGTGGCCAATCTGATGGTTTGCAAAATAAATGTACACGGTTCATCCACTGAGTAGTGAAAATGATTTATTCATTTCACAATGGTTAATGATTTCCATAGTTAATGCCACAGAATCCACTGAAATATATGAAGTTACTCATTTGCTATCTGTTTCATAAATACAGCTAATAATTATTGGTATGGATTAAGAGTTTTGAATTAAACAATGGATAATTATGCTTAATTACTTCTTAATTCATATATATGTATTTTTCTTGATTCGTACAAGTTCATCAAGTAAAATACAAGCATTTCAGAAAGATATTCCTTCAAGTTTAAGATAATACAACTATTTTTATCTACCCTTATGTTATTTTAAAATAATGATAATGTAATACTTTTGTACTTAAAATTTAAAATCTATGCTTTCAGAAATAGATTTTTGCAATTCATTTCTACAAATATTTTTAAAAATCACATACAATTTGCCATATTGTATACATTTTTATTTTTCTCATAAAAATTATCACAAATATAATTTAAAACAACATAAACTTAGTTGTGCAGTCATGAAAATCAGTCATTCATATTAGGTAAACTGTGCTATGTAGAGATCTAGGGGAGATTTGGTTTCCTTGCCTTTTCTAGTTTCTAGAGGACCCTGTACTCGTTGGTTTATGGCCTTTTCCTCTCTCTTCAAGATCAGCAGCAGAGTACCCTCATATTATTCCTCCCTCTCTTCCTCCATCTTTCTCCCCCTGAGTCCTACTCCTTCTCTTCTTTTTCCCCACTCACCTCTCTCCCTCACTTTCATAGCTGTTTTCATGATCATATCAGTGTCTCTGATTGATCCCCTGCACCTTCCTGTAAGAACCTTTGTGATCACATTGAATCTGTAGGACAGTCCACAATAACCCTTCTGTCTCAAAATCCTGAACATAATTATATTTTAAAAAGGTATCTTGGAAGGATCTTGTACTCTACTGCAGTCCTCCTGTGCCCACAATAAAGGCCTTTTTCTTTAAAAAAAAAAAAACTGTCTTAGTATGCGTATGATATATTCAAGTTTTTTGGGAATTGGAATGCTTCTTTTTTATGTGACAACGCATGTGAAAAACATAAATTTATAAGTAAAATTAATTACTTATGATCTTTAAATTTTCATACCTGCATCCAACTTTAAACATGCTTACTACTAAAAGTGTAAAATATTGTTAAGAAAATACAAAATAAAATAAAATATTCCAGTGTGAACACATGGGGTAAATAAAAATAGAATATGACTTAGACTCAAGAAGTTTATTTCATATCATCTCTGAATCACTTCTTGTTATCTTCATTCCAACAGTGGCCACTTTGCATGCTTACAAAGCAGTTTTGCAGTTTTTTCTATTCTGAACTTTATAGTAACTAATATGGCAACATTCTGTGTGTGTGCATATGCATAACTTCTTTTGGTTAGTGTTATTTTTTGAAATGAATGCATTTATTGCGTGAACTATACTCAGTTGATTTTCGTCATTGTATAATATTTCATTGATAGCCTATTCCACAAGCTATTTATCCAGTCCTTAGATAACAGACATTTTGGTTATTTCCACCTTGAGAATATATCTTAAATACTCCTTATTTGAATAGTCAATTGAATATATCTTGAAGTAGAATATACATGTCCCTGTTGGATACATTTGGAGTAGATTATACATGTCCCCGTTGGATACATATATGGTAGTGAAACAGTACAGTCATCAGCTATATTCAATTTTAGGTGACATTATGCTACGGTTTATACATTGTGTAAATTTGAGAAGTCTAGCAGCTTAATTAAGTAACTCAGCAGCTCTACATCCTGGGGTGTAGAGCACAATTACCTGGTCATTGTTATAATTTGAGAAGGTCAGAAGTTTAACTGGGAGACTCAGCAGGGAGCCAGGGGTCTTACTTGGTAAACATCCTCATCCTGTACAAAGGAAGGCAAGGAGATTTGTGGATGCTACACCCACCCTGGTGGGGGGGGGGTGTCCTGTGTACTATATAAAGGAGGAGAAGAAGCTTGCTCTTGTCCCCCTTTTACTCTGGCTGCTTTTTGTTCAGCTGCTGCCTTGAAGTGTTGTCCCGTGCCATGCCACCCTGCCTTGGAGCCAACTGATTGTGGACTGAAACCTCCAAAAACTGTAAGCTAAATGAACCTTTCCTTCCCTAATTTTGGGTGTCAGGTGTTTGGTCTTAGCAATGAGTGAAAAGTAACTGGGACACATTATCATGCAAATTTCTAATGTGATTAACGTATTTTTATTGTCATAGACAATGTATGAAAGTTGTAGTTGTTTGCTGTGCATTTGGCCAATAGTTTCACTGTTAGTCTTTTTCACTTTAGGCCTTCTGGACTAATTGCTCTCTTATAGGTGATTTTGTGTCCTGAATAAATTATAAATGTTTTCCTTGCAAGAGCATTTTGCCTTTGGGAAAGAGCCAGAAGTTCCATGGTGCCAAAGCTGGTGACACATGTAGATGGTGACACATCGTAATGTTTTCATGAGCCTGCCTTTCCATTGGCTGGGGTTTGACAGCTGCATTCCCATGTAGTTTTGATTATTTGTAAAGACACTCAGGGATGAAGAATTCCAAAATTACTTCAGAAAGAGGCAAGAATGATGGGATAATTGAGTATTAGGTGAAGTGTATTGTTTTGAGGGAAGTTAATGGCATTGTGACTTTTACATTAATAATTTTTTATAAATTTAAACCTTCGCTAAAGCTTCTGATGGCACCTCATATGTTTATATACATTTAAATTTTCATGATGCACATTCTCCATTTCATATTTGTACAATTTCTTACCGAGAAAAGTTGAAGTTCTCTTGCTACATAAAATAGATACAGTGCACTGATTAGTTATTTGTGGGGTCAGCAAAGCAGATAACAACTCAAGGTTGGAGAAAAGACACAAGAATTTGAATGACCAGAGGAGTGAGCTAATCACTTTCCCACCAATAGTACCCCTCTCATCAAATCGCAGACTGGGAGAGAGCTCCAGAGGAAGCCTGCCCAGTTCTCATTCAAGGAGGAATTAGGAAACTTCTACAGCTAAAGATAATGGATAAATCCCATTATTTTTCTCAGTGTCCAAGTAATCTTGTGGCAATAATCAGTAACATCCTTGAGGGAAGGGAATCATTGTTTCTTTCAACGGAACAATTGCTCTTACAAGACAGGATTGTCATCTTTTGTTGTTTTATCACCAGAGAATTTTTTTCCCCTAAAACATCAATAGCTACAGCAATATTTCAAATCTCACTTTTTTAAAATGTAGCTACTTCCAGTTAAGAATTGGACTCTATTTTCTATACCCATAAATTTTGCCTAGGTTGTAGTTTGTGACCATATTGAGAAATAGAATATAATAGAAGTGATGCTGCATAACTTTTAAAGCTAATTAAGAGGGGGGAAAAAGGTATTTCTTGCTCTCATAGTTTCTCCTGGACCACAGCCATTACACTGTGAGAAAGCCCATATGAGTCCATACAGACAGGCCACATGGAGAGGCTCATTTGAGAAGAAACAGAGGCCTGCAGTGAAGGTCATAATAAACTCCCTAATAAGCATGCAAATGAAACTTCAGATGGTTCCAGTCCATCTTTTGGGTCTTCTAGATGAGAGTCCCAATGTCACGATGGAAAGATAAGCCATCTTCTTCATGTATGAGTGTCAGTGAGTATTACATCACAGAGTTGTGGATAATTTGTTTCTGAATCATAGCATCTGTAGTGCATAGTTCCATCCTCAGAAATAATTTAACATTTTGGACCTTGAAGCTTATGATTTATTATTCTCAATACATTAATTTTTTATTTTGCTAACTTTTCTAATAAAATATTTTGTACTTTTAAAGACATCTAATTAAGAAAATATCAAATTTGATATTTAATAAATGTTATCAATTACATTTTATAAGAGATAAATAATTGTGACCTATGCTACTTGTAAAAAAGCACTTCCATTAAGATCCAAAAAATATATTCAACATATTTTACTTCTAAGTTTTTTCCTCAGAGAAAATCTTAAGAATATTTTGAGAAAAGAATTATCCTAATTTCAAGATGGTTCAAGATCTGTTCTTTTACTGTTTTTCCCCCCAAATTTTCTAAGATAATTAGGCATTACACATTGTCATTGGGACACATAAAATGAACTCTAAAACGTTTATTTTAGGAAGAGATACACTTTTCAAGCTAAGGAAATATCAAACATTCAAAGGAAATCATAAAGGTGGGCAGGCATCGTGTGGAGAAAGAGAGGGAAATACTGAAATCATGTCTACAATTCAGAACACGTCATTTCATAATCTCTGTGTATGTGCATGTATATGTATGCCCGTGTATGTTTGTGTTTAAATAATACCAGCTTTGAAAGTAGTCTAAATAATTCAAATTTAAAATGGGGTAGGAAATATAAAGTTTTCCTCCCTTTTGACTTACAAATATCTGAATCTACTTGGAGAACAAAACAAGATGAAGGAACCAGCAACAATAAAGCAGAACTATGTCTTCAATGAAACAATGCATTTTACCTTATCTCCTGAGTACTGAAGTATTTCAGGAGACCCCAGAGGAAGAAACTACCAAAGAGTCGGATTCAGTGTCTGGTAGAACTATAGCAACGTTGGATCCCAGTGTGCACTACAGAAACAGAATATGTAACTAAGAAATAGGGACATTGCATCATATCAGCTTTGTCAAAAGCAAGCTGTAAATGTGTAGCCATTGTTTCGTTTTGTTTGTTTTTTTGTTGCTGTTGTTTTGTTTTGTACTAGGAATCAAACTCAGGGCCTCCTGCTTGCCAGGCAGGTGCTGTGCTGCTGAGTTATATCCCTGCCCTTGTGTAGCCATTGTTGTGAAATAGTGTTCAAACCAAAAGTTAATACAGCATGATATACAATAATGATCAAGTTATTTCCTTGAAAACCAAAGATATTCTCTTGGTAGTCAGGAACAATATATTTAGTCTTTGCTGCAGAAGACTTCCCCTTCAGCATGGTATGTGGGATGCATTCACAAACTTTCTTCAAAACACACAGATATAACATCATTAAACCATGACTTGAGGTTTAATTTGAAACAAGGAAGGCAAAATCTGAAGACCACAAAATAAATGGAATTCAGGATTAACTGTCTTCACTGAGCCTATTTCTGAGAGGATAAGAGACTGAGACAGGCTACACTCATCAGTATTAACAATAGAATCTGGAATCATTTTGCCAATGGTGATCGTGTGGTTTACTTGTGGCTGTATGGAGTATGAACATACAAAGTAGCTTCTATGGGCATACAAGGAATCATATGGGTTGCCATCAAATATTTAGATATCAAAAGAGAAACAGGGAAAAGATAATGTTGGATAAGAATACTATATTACAAAACTGATGGAAGTCACAATAAAATATTTAAACTTCAAATGAAGCTAAGGTATTCAAAGATGCAGGTCCCTAAATTAAAAATGAGGTAATATTCTAAGATGTCCAGGCCACATAAAAACTCATAGAGACTAATTATTTTATGTATATTAAGCTATACAACAGAATTCCATAGATGGGTGTTTTTGTGACAAAAATGTAGTAAAAGGGCAAAACAATTTGGAATGGTTACATTAGAATCATTATATTGAAATATTAATAGAATTAGGAATGAGATGAAATCAAAACTTCATATATATACATATACATATATACATATACATGTATATACATATATATACAACTATTTAAGTATCAGACAATGTAAAATGAGCAGCAATTTATTAAAGGTGATGTCTATACCCCCATATTGTTATATTAGTTTTCCATTATTGGTTTTATATTAATTTTTTTCAAATGAGAAGAAAAAAGTACTGTGCCAAAATGATATTCATCTCAAGATGATAGTCTCACTTCAATATAAAAGTGTCTGTTAACATTATTCATCATATTAATCAGTGCTAAAATCAATGATATTATTTCCATATTTAGCAAAAAGATGTTCAGTGAAACTGAACTTGATTCTGACAAAAAATTCCTAATCAACCAGGAAGATATAGATACTTAAATGAGAGAGTATAAATTAGCATGTTAATTATAAATGAATTTGTAGAAATTTTTCATTTATTGTCAGGAATAAAACAATAGTTCTCCTTGTCACCAATTTTATTTAATGTTGTTCTGTTACTGTTAAGACTGCAGGTGGAAAGAAAAAAATAGCTACAAATATATAGTTTCTTAGTATTTTAGATTATATGATTTTATACTGGAAAAGCTCCAAAAATCAATCCAGTATGAACAGTTGAAGAAATAATAATTCTTTACAATAATATAAAACTATGCCTATTCAACTCATCAAAATCTCAGAAAATTTCACCCATAAAAAAGTGACTCTTTTTAACACCAAATTTCTCTACCTTTCACAGATTTAAAACTAAAATGATGAGGACCAAGAACCTGACTTTGCGTTCACTGACATGCATCCTGTTACTATCCTTGTACTAGGCTTAGAGTATGAGAAGAAAAAAGGAAAGAGAGAGAGAGATTACTTAAAATTAATCTCTTAAGATTACTTAAGAGATTACTTATCACCCTTTCATAGTTATGTATGTAATTAAATTACTTAAACCTAGCACATAAAGAGTTTTTTTAATTTCTTCTCAAAATCGTCCTCATATATTTATATGTTATTCATTTACTCAAGCTGCTAAAAAGTTTAGGATTTTTTAATCTTTCTCATCAATGGCTTCTTGATAAACACACACACAAACACACACATATATATATTTCTCACACATATATTTTTTTCCTTTTTCTTCCTATTCCTTTAACTGATTGTTGCCTTAAGCAATACTGGTGACTGTTGGACTTTTGAGGTCATACATTTGACATATACCACAGCTTTATTGTATTTATCCCTTTGGGTGAGCCCTGCTCTCCATGAAAGCAAAGGCTGGGAGATCTTTGAGCAGCCGGTAGCCTGCAGTAGCATGGTTTACTTCAATGTGAGTTCCTTTATGAGAGGTAGCAGGAGAGTAAATCACTCTTCCCTCAGATATGATTTGTTTTAGGCAAAGATGTCACCTAATTATTAGAATCTGTTGTGAGGGACATCAGTATTGCTGAGTGGTTATCACGTCACAGGATTTATTGCTTACCTTGACAGATGATAGATTAGTAGTGTGCTATATTCTTCAGGTTCTCAAATCTGTTTTTCAGGTTTAGGAATTTAAATATAGTTCACGAAAAAATGTATATACCCCTGAGCAGTTGGCTGTGCTAATAAATGTCTGGAAGCTGATGGCCACTACTTTGAGCACCTCTTTTAGTTGCAGAGGTCAAAGGTAACATATTAATCTCATGATGTCTTAAGAAATTTAGTATTTAAATGTTTATACAAGTTTTTATTTTCCTGATGTATATATTTTTGCAGACACTGTTGCATATAGTATATATTAGTAATATATGTATATATACATATATGTATATGTACATATATGTATATATGTATATATATGTATATGTATATATCTATACATATACTGCTTAGTGATCAAAATATCTAAAGAAAGAGACATTTACCAATGACTATAATACACCAGCTAGAGTTATAAACTATTTTTTTGTTCTGTGTTTCTGTATTTTGATGAAATCCTTTTTCTTCTGGTCATAGGTATAGACTTATAATGTGTTTTATTTCTAATCTTTAACCTCATTCAAATCAGTTTTACAAGTAACCAGTGTATGAAAGAACAAGCAAACAAAGTGGCTGAATTATCATTCTTCCCAAAATCAGCATTCACTATTCATTTTTATATGCTATTAAATATACCAAAATGTTTTCCATTGCCTAGATTGAAAAGCCTATATTCTTATTTAATTTTCTATCTAGGAAACTGCACAGTCCATGCATTCCAAATCTACAATGTTTCTTTCTTCCATTCTCTTTTCGGATAATCAAAATCTGGATCTTAGGGTTCTGGCTGGAGGACCTATCAAGTCAATCACCATAACGTTAATAGATTGTCTTTCTTTGTGCATGAATTTAAGCACAGTCTATGTTCTTAGAACTTGGATGACTCCCTATTGTAAATTAATGACAAATGATTTTGAAAAAGATGAACTAAGTTACTTTTTCATTGCATCTAGAATTATATCACTCCCGAACATCAACAAATAACTGAGTGTTATAGATGTTATCCAAAATGTTTCTCGAAAATATTCATTGTGTTGAAAGATTAGCTACCAGCTGAAGGGTTTTCTGGAAGTGTTTGGGTCATGAGGGCTCTAACTTCATCAGTATAAGAATCAAGTGATGAGATTATAATTTAGTGTTTCTATTGGGAGGTGATGGAGACAGAAATTAGAACTTAGTTGAAGGGAGTGGATCTTGGGGTGTGGTCTTAGAGGTTATATCTTGTCCTGGCTCTCTCCTTTCTGGTTGTTCTCTCATCCTCTGCTTCCTGACTGTCATGATTTGAGCTGCTTTCCTCTACTGCATCCTTCCTCTCTGCCTCACACAAGGCCTGAAATAAATGGAGTTAGATGATCACGGACTGAAACATTTGAAACCACTGAGCCAAAATAAATCTTTAATCTATTGAGTTAACATCCTTAGGTATTTTGTTACAGTGACAGAAAGCAAACTACTATATTTGAATTGCTTTTCTCACTGTATCTCAGATTATCTGGTAAATATTTAGCTACACAATATTGTTCCCTTTACAATTATTTCTGGAGTGTTTTGTTATATGCTCTTCAGAAAAGCCATACTCATCTTTTAAAACCCCTCTTTTTATTAATACATATATAAATTGGTGGATAATAATATACTTATTTATGAGATATGGTATTGAGGTACAGTAAGACACTTCAATAAATACATACGTTATGCAATGATCACACCAGGACAATATTCATATCTATCACCTTGAATATTTATCTTTATTTTTTGTACCAGGAATCAAACTCAGAACTTAGCATTTGCCTGGAAGGTACTGTACCACAGAGCTATATCCCCAGCCTTTTATCATTTCTCTGTGTTAGTCCTATTAAAAATTCCCTCCATTAGCTATTTTAAAACATAGAATTAATTCTTTTCTGACATAGTCATTTTGCTATGCTAAAGAAAATTAGAAGCTATTTCTCCCATCCATCTGCAGCCCTGTGCCCCTTAACCATCTCTTCTCCATCACCCCTCCACACTTGGCAGGCTCTGGCAGCCACTATTTCATTCTCTATTTGAGATCAATGTTATTTTTGACATACAATTGGGAACATGTGGCATTTGTCTCTCTTCCTGACTCATTTCTTTTAACATAAAGTCCTTCAGGTCTATTTATGTTCTTTATATGGCACGATTTCAGTCTTATCACTGAAAATACTCCAATTTTGTACCACATCTCTTTAATCCATTTACCAGTTGATGCACACTTAAGGTTTCTTCCATTCTTGGCTCCATCTATAGTGCTGCAGTGAACAGGCTAGTGAACATGCTATCCCCTTTGATACCCCTTTTCTATTCCTTTGGCAATATACCTGCTAGTGGAGTTGCTGGTTCACACATTAAATCACTTTGTAGTTCTGTGAGGAAGTTTCAAAATGTGTTTCATGATGGATCCACTAATTTACATTTCTACTAACACTATAGAAGTTGGTGTTTCCCTTACTGCACATTCTTACCAGTGTTTATCATATTTCATCTTTTTGAAAAGAGCCAGTTTATGTCATGTAAGATGAAGTTTCATTTGTGTTTCCCCCGTGGCTAATGATGTTAAGAGTTTTTTCCTTTTTTTAAATTTTTTTTTATTTTTTATTTTTTTTTGCGGCACCGGGGATTGAACTCACAGCCTTGCACCTGCCAGACAGGCACTTAAGCTGCTGAGCCAAACTCCCGGCCCTGGTTTTTTGAGGCAGGGTCGCACTATGCAGCTCAGGCCGGCCTTGCGCTCGCGTTGTAGCCCAGGCAGGCCTCGAACTCACAACGCTCCACCTACCTCAGCCTCCCGAGTGCTGGGATTAAAGGCGTGCACCACCACGCCCGGCTGAGTTTTTTCCTTTTAATAGATTGTCTGGTCATTTCTATATTCTCTTTTGAGAGATTTCTTTTCAGGTTATTCATTCATTTTATATTGGATTATTTGGGGGAGTTTTTCATGCTATTGTTTGAGTTCCTTATATAGTGTGTCCTGGAAATTAATCCCTGGGTGGATTTGCAAACACTTTCTTCCATCCTATGGGTTGTCTTTTCACTTTACTGCTTCTTTTTCTTGCGAAATGTTTTTAGTTTGATGTAATACCATGTGTCTGTTTGCAAAAGCCCTTCTCAAATCATTCCTCAAATCTAATGTCTTCTTGGACAGTAGTGCCTGTTGGTTACTTTTTCTCTGGGCTTTTCACTTTCTACTTCGCTTATCCTTGAGTCAATATGTTACTAATAAATGCTAACAAAGTATAATTAATTATGCTCTAAAATCATGCTTCAGAGATGGTCCTGAGAGTGAAAAATAATATTTAGCCTTATACCGTTTCCATTTTAACCCTTCTTTTCTTACACTTACCTAGTTGTTTTTTTATCTTCTGTCAAACTCTTTGCCAGAAGATTACCCAGGACTACTGGAGACTATTTGCCCCAAGATACACGCAATTGAAAATGCCTCAGATTTGATATCTTCTTGAAGAAGCTTTTAGCCAGTAATCAAGCTGATGCTTGAATACTCCTTTGAGCTTATCTGATAAGAACAACTCAGGAGTAGTTTAGACTGCAGTTTCCTCATGGGATCAGGCTAGGGCTGCCCTGTGCAGAATTTTCTCTGAGGTCACGCCCTTGCTTGGTAGTTAATCTTAGTTCCTGCTTCCACCACTTCCTTATAAAATTTTGCCCGGAGCATGTCCTTAAAATTCACTGCACAAAAATAAATGCTCATCTTGGTCTCCTGGGCAGACTAACAGAAGTCTACTCCAGGAAAACAGCCCCAGTATTCTCAGTTGTTTTACAGTTTACCCTAAGTAGAGATAATGAGGGATATAAATAAAATTGTGTAAGTTTGCAAATACCAAGGGCAAGATAGTACTTCCTTGGTATTATGAACATATTCTAGTGTGTGGTTGCTTTGGCTCTCAATTTTAAACCTACTATGGATGTTTAAAAGGGCTCGTTGAAGGAGAGAAGTTTGGAATTTATCATTTATGTTTGTGATAACTGAGAGTGGACACGCTTTCCCATGTAAGCATACTGTTATAATGATTCTGATGGAATTGGCTGTAGTCTGTGCCCCTGGCTGGAAGAGTTAGAACTCCCTTAGGATATTAAAGTCTGGAATTTGATTAGTGTTGGCTTCAGTTTAGTCCCTTATCAGTTATTTC
>RJWM01012647.1:0-55907 GCA_004363535.1 Dasyprocta punctata
GCTCAGGTTCACAGATGGGGTGTCCCAAGCAGTGTCAAATATTAAGATGAAGATATAGGGGTACTAGTCCTACCCAACCTTGTCATTTGCCGCTGGGAGATTACTGAGGGGAGGAGCCAGAGGCGAGGGACAAGTCAGAGGAGGAAAAAAGCCAGAGGCGAGGGAACAGCCGGAGGCGCGTGAGGTGAGGACCCAGGGTTCCCGGATGTGGTATGGCACGGCGTCCATCTTGGAATTAGAGAGGCCGCCGGGCGTGGTGGCGCACGCCTTTAATCCCGGCACTGGGGAGGCTGAGGTACGAGGAGCGTTGTGAGTTCGAGGCTGGCTTGGGCTACAACGCGAGCACAAGGCCAGCCTGAGCTACATAGTGCGACCCTGCCTCAAAAAACCAGGGCCGGGAGTTTGGCTCAATGGCTAAAGAGAGGCGACTTTTTCTGGTGGCACTCTGCTGGGGCTCTCGGCTTCAGCAAAAGTGAAAGTCCCGGGCAGTGGCAGGAATCAGGGTGGGAATGCCAAAGGGTCCTCTAACCAGACAGAATTTAGTTCATAGAAACCCACTCCTATCGTCAGCCCTGTGACGCTCCATATGGGGCAGTCAAGCAGAGACACCTTCCCTAACCCTCCACACTTCCTTGTTGGTGATAGAAAGTTGGGAATCCTGGCTTGAGAGCTGCATTCTCAGTTCAGCACAAAGGGTGCAGTTCAAGTCCTGTCAGCAGAAAATAAAAAGAACTGGGAGAGGACTGAGGGTATCCAGTCCCAAAACCAAAAGGAATCTCTATAGAAATTCACTGTCATCCCCGTTTTCGGTTCTGGGGACCCTGGGGAATACTTTCAGCCCGAGCCTCTTCCTTCCTTTGCATGATGTTCTGAAGGGCCAATTAGAGAAGGAGTCCCAAGCTCTGATAGGCATAAAGACTCTTAGGTTGGTATTAGATAGTGAACCATAGAAAATGGCCGTTTTTTGCTGAGAGTTCCAGGCACATTTGTATGGCAGAGGGGCAGAGGTACCCTCTCCATCCCACTCACTATTTTGTCTATCGTATCTGGGAGACAGGGACCTTGGTCTAAGGGAACCACTCTCAAGTCAGCAAAAAAGGAGAGGTTGCATACCCCCAATTCAGACCTCAGGCAAGTCCTGCCCTGGCTGTGAACCCTGGTAGACTTTATTTAGGCCAATGCCCTGGTATACTTATCGGTTTGAGGCTCCACTTCACTTCTTTTCTTGATTGTCTTAATGAGGTGAGGCCTTCTGTCCAAGGGATCCAGCCACAGGTCAACAGAAGGAAGAGGCTTATCTCTGCCAGGAGTCAAGATGAGGACTGTGGGAAAGGACTGATCCTCCAATAGGAAATAGAGGGGCGCCAACTCTGTCCTGCTCCTGTTGTCAGCTCTGGGGGATCTTGGGTAGGACTGTTAAGCACAGGCATGTCCTTAAGCCCCTCCATCCCCCCCCCACCCTGTTTCTTGTCTGCCATCTGGAAGATGGTGGTCTTGGCCTGAGGAGTGCATCCTCAGAATAGCAGAAGGGAAAGAATGCAGGCCCCATCTGGAGTAAAAATGAGTACCTTCAGAAGGATTGTGGGTAATTCTTGCACTACACAGAGCAGGGAAGGAGTCCCCATAAGAAACTCACTGCAACTTTATTGTCAGCCCTGGCAAGCCCCAAACAGTTCTCTGTGAGTCTCCATTTCCAGCTGGCCTGGTAGTGATGAGGAATGTGTGTGCGTGTGTGTGTCTGTGTGTCTGTGTGTATGTGTGTGTGTGCACGTGTGCATGCATGTGTGTGTATGCATACATACCTCTGTGTGTGTGTGTTTGTGTGCATGCGTGTGTGTGTGTGTGTGTGTGTGTGTGTCTGTGTTTGAGAGGAACAGATTCAGGTCACCAGGGAGAAGAGTTCCAGGCCTTGCAGGGTGTGGAGGTAAAGGCCCTGAGGGTGGACTAAATACTTACTAATTCAGGAATACTGGTTTGAACCCTTGTTGTCAGCTGCAGAAGATTTTGGGCAAAGTCTGCTATATGTAGCCTGTCCTCACTTTTGTCTCATTGGTCTTAGGGAAGTGACGACCTTGGCTAAAACATATAACTTCACATCGCAGAAGTAGCCACATCTGGTCATTCCAGGGAAGAGAGGATCTGCTAGGAGGCAAGGTAAGGACCCTCAATAAGAAGTGACGGGGCTTCCATGCCCTTGGAGAGCTGGGGCCCCTGCACAGACTGCACAGAGAGGCCCCGGTACCAGGTATCAGATACAGTGTGTCTTTCCTCCCATCTGGTGGTCTCAGGATGCTCTCAGGTCTTTCTAGTAGGCACTTTGAGAATGGAGGGTGCATCTGCACAGGAACAGCACCTCCTTGCTCCTGCTTTTAGGAAGTCCCATACACTTTATAGCTGTAGTGACCTTGCAGAGCTCATTCGCATCCATCTGTTAGCCCTGGGGTGTGCTTGCAGTCTGTAATTTGGGAGCACCTCCGTTCTTCATTTTTAGGAACTGGGGATGAAGGCCTTGAACTGAATCACATGTCCTCAGGCCATGAGCCATGGTGAGGTGCATAACCTGAGAGTGTATGAAGGCGTGTACCACCCCGGGACAGGAAAGACTCCATAGCTCCTGACCCTAACTGCCCCACTGGCAGCCTTTGAAGCCTCAGACTACTCTGACTAGCTGTAACCTGAAGAGCTGTGTGTCAACCTCCTCCAGTTGACAGGGTTAAATTTCTCATGTTCTTTCTCTCTATTTCAGGCCAGTTTGGTTCATTGTCCTTCTCCTACCCACAGTCTTGCCAGCTATCCCTAACACAAGGTAGGATGCCTCACAGCCGGAAGCAGCAGCACTATGAGCTTCAGGATGAAGAAGAGGCTCAGGACCTGGTGCCTTGCCAGGTTCCTGCAGCCGCGGAGGCAAATACCACAGCTGCCTCCTCCTCTACTCTGATGCTAGGCAAACCAGATGACGACATACCCACTGCCGGAACATCAAGTCTTCCCCAGAGTCTTCAGAAAGCTTACTCCTCCACTGCCACTGCAGTTGCTCCATCAAGCAAGTCAAAGAAAAATTCCAGTGGCCCAAAAGGGAAAGGTCAGAGCACCTCACAGGCCCATCCATACCCTGAAGTCTTGCTCACTAATACGCTGGAGAAGAAGGTGAATGAGCTGGTGAAGTTCCTGACTGTCAAGTACACAACTGAAGAGCTTGTTACTGAAGAAGACATGCTGAAGAGTGTCATCAAAGAGCATAAGGATGATATGCCCGTGATCTTCCAGGATGCCTGTGAATGGATGAAGGTGGTCTTTGGCATTGATGTGAAGGAAGTGGATCCCATTAGCCACTCTTATGCACTGGTCAAAGCACTAGATCTCACCTATTATGGGAGGCTGAGCGATGACAAGGGCATACCCAAGACCGGCCTGCTGATATATGTCCTGGGCATAATCTTCATGGAAGGCGGCTGTGCTCCAGAGGAGAAGATCTGGGAGATGCTGCAGAAGATTGGGGTGTATCCTGACAAGAAGGATTTCATCTATGGGCATCCCAGGAAGCTCCTCACCAAAGAGTTGGTGCAGGAACGGTACCTAGAGTACAGGCAGGTGCCCAACAGTGATCCTGTTCGCCATGAGTTCCTGTGGGGACCAAGAGCCAGTGCTGAAACCACCGCGGTGAAAATCGTGGAGTTCTTCTGCTCGGTCACTGGGAATAGGCCCTTAGACTTCCCGTACTTGTATATGGAAGCTTTGAGAGATGAAAAAGAGAAAGCCCAGTCTGTAAATGCTACCGGGGATGATACCACTGCCACGGGCAGTACACAGGCCAGCACCAAGCCCAGCAGCTTCTCCAGCCCTCAGTAAGCTCTGAGGCAGATTCCTGGCACCGTGTTAGAAAAGGGCAGTCAAGGTTGAAAGCAAAGAGGACGTTTCAGGGTTTTTTTTTTTTCCTGTTGGGTATTTTAAAAATTCTTCTTGCAAGGCTTATTAGTTTCACATTTTAGAGTCGTTAGTTACATTGGTTACACATTTATTACTGTTTATCAGGTTTAAGAATGAGAAGTTTGCTGTTTTGAAAAATATGTGGAGAAACATCGTATCTTATTTTGTGATCTAGAGCAAGATAGCGTGGCCCTGGAACAGAAATTTCCTTTGAAATGTTAAAGAAGTCAGTAATAGAAAAGATCAATGAATGCAGGGCAAATGTAAAAGATGATTAATCCTAGAATTTCTGTATCCCTTTTTGTTTGTCATTTTGTAAAATTAAAGATATATAACTCATTTGCTTGTTTTTTTCAAGAATGTGTGAGAAATTAAATCTTACTAAATTTTAAGAGTCCCGACTTCCTGGCTCATTTATTCGCCAAATACTAATTGTGCATCTGTTCACCAGAACGCTAAGATAAGAAAGGGAGATGGTGAGCTGGCCTGTGAAACATAAAGGACAAGAAGTAAAAACAGAGTGAGGAGGTGGGAACCCAGATGCCAGCAGTCAAGTGTAAGTGCCCTGAGGCAAAGCTTTTTGGGGAATTGGGAACCTCCAGTTCCTTCTGTGGGAATTCACTTGATGTTAAGGTGGGTGGTGGCGGAGACCAGGCGCTCAGTGTGTTTTGATAGTGGGAGAAAAGATTCCAGTGGAAAACTGCTCTGAGCAGATTTTTGGATCATGGCTAAGCCAAAAAAGGGTCTACTTGTGCTCCCAGTGTAGTTGAAATCAGTGCACAGACTAAGTGCTCTATGTTATGCACATCAGCACAAAGTGTAACTGAGAGATGGATGATACTTTCCCCATGGTGCAGCCTGAAGCCTTTCGGTTGGCTGTCTTTGTCTGGCTTGGGTTTCCAGAGCCCAAGCCACTGAAGAACATTTAAAAATAGGTACCTCGATTATAATATGGCCAACCCTAAACAAGGGTTAGATTTTTGAAACTAATGGTTTGGGATAGAAGATAAACTGAGAGCAACGGAAAGTTATTAATTCTTAACTAAAATTCTAGCAACCTTGAGCTATACATTGTTGAAGAAAATTCTCTCACCTGTAAATTAAATAATATATTTATAGCCGGGGGAAATTTACTGAATTTTAGTTACAAAATGCACTTCTGGCCCATTTGGTGAATCATATCCTAGAGTGGTTGTTCTCTGAGATGTCCTTGATATCTCCCTCTCTCTCCCTCTCCCTCCCTCTTCACCCTCCGTCTCTCCATGTCTCCTTTTCTCTCTCTCTCTCTCCCTCCCTCCCTCCCTCACCCTCCCTTCCTCCCTCTCTACCCCTGCCCTCTCCCCTCGGGCTGAGCCTCTCTCCTGATCAGAATTAATTTAGGCCCATGCCATCCCCACTCCTCTCAGACTGAGGCAGACCTTCCATCTCTCAGTTCATTTCTTTTCTCAGTAGTTTCTCAGTCAAAAAAAGAGAAACTTGTGGCCAAGCTACTAAAAGCAGACCTAAAGAAAGAGGAGACATGAGAAACACAATCTAAAGATGAGCTGTGGACTCATCTAGGGTCCTCCAACCCGAGCACCTGGATTCTGGAAGGGTACTTCTGCACAAGTGCTGCATTTCTGTGCCCCTCAGCGCTTTCCCATGATTAGAGAACCCTCCCCTGGTGACTCCATGTGCTGTCTTGTCCAGATCTGGAACCTAACCTGATAGTCTAGCACTGCAGACTTCTCTGAAGACTGCTCCCTTTTCCCAGGGGAACTGCCTTCTTACTGACAGGCCGTTCCCTGGCAGAAGTCCCCTGGGTGTCCTGAGCTTCATTCTGGAACCTCTGTAATAGCAGGAACCCATTTCTTGCAGCGGTGCACTTTGGAGAATTTTTTCATGTCTGGTCATACCCTCTGAGCCTATTCAATGCACTCTCAAATTAATTTTCCATACAGTCATGATACGAGTCTGATTTGTACATAATCCACTGGTTCTTGAATACAACCCTAAACCTAGAGAGATTCTGAAATCACATTGATATGTGCAGTAGGACTTGAAGAAGATATATTACTTGAAACAGGCCACTGGGCACATATGCAAATGCCTCACACAAGCAGTAGATGAGCAATGACCATAGAAGATCGACCAGAGTTTAAATTCCCAAAGCACTGAGTCTTAGTTCCTGATGGACATCCCAGCTCTGGTGAGAAAGGAAAACAATGGTAAACCATCCCTCCACTGCCTCCTGTGTTTCTCGTCCTACAGGAAAATCTTGTGTTGCAATTTACCTAATGGTACCTATACAGGTGTTCAGGAATGTTTGGTCCTGTAAAGAATAGCAGGGGCTCACAAGTTAAAATTTTGATCATGTATCAAAAAGAAAGAGAAAAATTCACAGCCCAGTAAGATCACACAGTGTATTGCAAAGAGCAGTGCAGACTTCCCTGCTAACATTTACAGCTTCCATTGAAAACCAGATGTGGTCTTGTACTTAAAAGCATGTGAAACAGCTAGGGAATTTCAAGGCAAATTTTGTTTTCTCACAAACTCCTTCCAGAAATCAGATAGTTATTGTCATATCAAATAATAATGGCTGCTTTTAACTGAACACCTACTATATGATAGCTTATAGAAAAGACTAGATGTTTGCATCCACATCCTGTCTCCTCCCCTTCATGGGCTATTCTCCCATGAAGTTAGCAGGACCTGATGTACCATTCCCATGCTTCCTTTTCCATTTAGAAGCAGATGTGGAAGCCCTGTGTCAAGATGACAGAGCTAAACATAGCAACAACCAGAATCCCTGTGTGGCCCAAGTGTGGAAGGCTCTGCAATGCAAATCAGAATTCATGTGCACAAAAAATAAATGATTGCATTAAGTCATTCAAATTTCAGGATTTGTGTGCTGCATATGCCAGCAGTTACTTAGGTGATTAGTGCAAAGCCTCTATGGTATCTATATTTATAAAATGCTGTATTTTAGTAAGCATTAAACATTTTATATTCATACTGATTCATGGTTTACTAATTTACATATTTAAATGAGTCAAAGAGGTCCTAGGCTTTGCAGTCTACAAATGTGCTTATTGCAAAATAATTCCTGAAAATACAGCTCAATCATAATTCTTATCTTGGCAGAGATTCTCCTAAATTCAGTCCCCTCTTCAGAAGTATGCACAATTAATAATCTGATATGCAATATTTTAAAACCAATTTAAATGACTACCTTCGAATATAAATTATTAGGCAAATTCTTTGCTCATTAGAAAAATATTGTAATGTGGAATATTGGGCTAAAAAGGAAAAGGCATGAATACTTTAAATTTTTATAACTATTGCTGATTTTTTATTCCAAACATTCTGTAGCATTCATTTTCTCATAAATTAATATACTCACAGAACAATTTTATAGTATCAATCTTTTAAATGTGGAAAAATTATGAGTCAAAAATATTCTTACTGTTTTTTAATTTGCTCTTCCCCATTATCTAATTAGGTTAAGCCAAAAGAGCATTAGCTTAATCCTGTGCCCGTATAACCTGGGTTTATGCAATTATATCCAGAATAACTGGGTTCCTCTGGACGTGATTTAAAATTTAGAAATCTCAACATAATATTTCCCCTTTACAAAAAGGAAAAGCAAGATTTTGTCAGAATGTTCAGGAACCAGATCAAGGGATCAGACAGGTGACTCTCATCTAGGTTCTGGAAGGATTCAGGAGACAACTTCCAGAGTTCCTGAGCAAAACCGCATGAAAATCCAATCCAGAGCACTCAGGCTAGCTGTCACCCAGAGTTCTGAATCCTCAGTTTAGTTTACAAGGGAGTAGGGTTCAGAAGAATAGAAGATAAGGAATCTGGGTAGAGAGGGTGGTGGTATAGGACTATTTATGTGAAGAGTCTTGAGCAATCAGTGTGGTCTGAGTGGGCAGATTTATTTAAGGAGTGCACCAGCAGCATACCAGATGCCACATGACACCTTGGATTTGTCCCTGTGCCTTGTCAGGAAAAGCATGGTTGGGTCCCCTATGTAATTCTGAGTGAGCCACTTCTCCTGATCCCTCTACTGGTCCTGGCACCCTTGTCTTGATGTCTGTTCAAGGCAGGTATGTTCTCCTTCACAGCTGACCTCCTACACAGAGACTGCTACTGTTTGATTCAGTGTGGTGAGTGACTGCTGGCTAGCACGTGACATAGGCAGGAAAATAAATGAGCAGTGAAAGGTAGTTTACAGCTCAAGGAGGGGGAAATGGAGTGGAAATGGCCTTGGACTCATTATCTCAGTGACTATAGAGGTAAAGGGCTGAAAAATGACCCAGATAGTGTCCCCTGCTCCCATCACCCTTGGATTCCGAGATATTGGTTCCTCAAAGGGTGACCGTCCTGTGGCTATGACTGTTGGCCTATGTTGCCACCAGATATTCTTAGAGATGGAAGACTTTGGCCCATAGTGCAGACACTGGAGGGGTAAATGGAACACCTATAGAGTTGTGATGATTACTTGCTAAATTGAGATTAGAGGTGGTCCAAATCAAGAAGCATCATGTTGACAAAGTGTTTGGGCCTGGGGATGAGGTGTCCATGTTGACACCACAGAGGTAGTTTCTGGTGGGAATTCTGAAGTTACATGCACAGTTGTAACTTTTCCATAGAAGCAGAAGACCCAGGCATAGGGAAAACTCTACATTTTGAATCTGTGAATGTTACTCTTTGATACTTTTATTCATTTATGCATTCATCCAACGAATACTTATGGAAAGCATGTTCAGGAAAACAACAAGAAAATGATAAAATACTTACTTTAGCTGGGAGATGACATCAGGCCCCATTGATAGAGTTCATCTTAGGACATGAGCTGTGGAAAAATTCAGGTTGTATACATAGCAGCTATCTTCCCTCTTAAAAACACAGTTGGTAACCAAAAGCTCACAAAACTTTATCAATCCAGGGAACTTTTTTTTTTGTCTTTTTAATACAGGGTCACGCTATGTCATTCAGGCTGGCCTTGAGCTCACTTTGTAGCTCACAATGATCCTCCTGCCTCAGCCTCCCTAGTGCTGGGATTACAGGCATGTGCCACCATGCCCAGCTAAACTTTTTTTGGCACTGGGATTTGAACTCAGGACCTCGTGATTGCCAGGCAGATGCTGTGCCACTGAGCTATATCCCTAGCCCCAGGGAACAATTTGAAAGGAGAAAGCTCTCACCTAAAAAAATAGACAAATCAGGAAAAATTCCATATATATATATATATATATATATATATATATATATATAGAGAGAGAGAGAGAGAGAGAAGTCATAATGTGTGTATGTGTGCTCGTGTGTGTGTGTGTGTGTGTGTGTGTGTGTGTGTTTGGGGAGGTTTCAACCACAATAAAAATTTTCAATCTCAGATCACTTTTGAGACTCTAATCTTACATGTATCAGTATCCAGGCACTCCTCACAGATAGTATGGCTGTTTTACACAGCTAGCAGCTCTGCTAGCAGCTCTGCAATCATTGAAGTTTCTTGTGGCAAACAGAGCAAAAGGATGGAGGCAACCTTAGACTCACTTGGAGGCCAAGACTCCATTATGTATACTATCTAACTGATGGACAGTGATTTTCAATTTTTTTTTCGTAAGAGATCCATCATTTAAACTGAATCCCTCCACGGAAATCCACTCCAGGAAGAAACTCAAGGAATCTGATTATTGTTAGGACTAGAAGACCTGAGTCCTGCCTACTCAGGACACATTTCCTCCCTTAAGGGCAGTGGATTCTGACAATCATAGAACTCTAAATTTCCCCTGAGCACGATGACTAGGAAAGCTCTGTGCCAAAGGCCCTTCCCCAGACACAGACTTCATCCCACTGCTACACAGATGTCTATGTGCACTCTATTCAGTCCAATACACTGAATTGCAATTTGGCCGCCAGAATTTCTGGTACTTTTAACAACTTGTGGCTCCCTGATCCTTGTACCTTCAGCGTACCTTACTGTCCCACCCTTATTTCTCCAATCCCCCACTGCCCTCAATTCAGACACACAGTTTGCTCCTTTCCACTCACCTACCTCCATTCTCAGCAGGAAAGTTGTAGAAAACTTGCTAAGAATCCTCTCCCTCAAACACACCCTCTTCCTCCAGATTTTGAACAAGTTCTTTCCCGCTGACTCCATTTTCCTTCATAGATCTGCTTTCAATTTATCTCCAGGAAAAAAGCCTCTGCTACAGATTTTGCTTGGTGGGCTATCAGCATCAATTATCATATAAAACTTCTTCGACTTTTCACCATGTTTCCTCCTTTTGAAACTATTCTTGGCTAATAATCCTGCTACCTGGACAAGAGCAGGGAATCTAGATCATGTTACACTCATCGACTGCCTCTGCTTCCTCAATTTTGCTCTAAATCCTATTGACTGATGTTGAGATTGCCTAACCTCAACCTAAATCAATTAAACATGTATAGCTAACTTCCTTTTAATAACACAAGGTGAAATTATTCTTATGAGTGTCCTAATAAGACTAAAGAATATTTTGAGGTTTATCACACCTACTGTAATAACTATGCATCCACATTTTAAATAATAAGAGTTTTTACAATCCTTAGTATTGGATCACGTGGTCGCTATGCTAGACTTTTGGATATAAACAGACCAACAGCTGCCCTCAAGCATGGGGCTCAAAACAGATGGAATCACAAAAAGCAACAATATACTGTAGATCCATTTCTACCTTCTTGGTCTTTGATGCATTTTTAGCACATATTTTACACCTATACTTGGTTATAAGTATCTTTATAGATTACTAGTCTTTTTGTGATATATAAGAAAACATACTTTATATTTACTCATGCACCTACGGTTTCTGGTGCTTTCTGTCCCTTTGTGTAGCACCCACCCAAAGTTCTACTCGCCGTCAATTTCTATTACTGACAAACTATTTTAGGCTTCATATTTCTGAAAAAAAAAACTTTTCTTCATTTTTATTTTAAAACATTTTTCCTGAGTAGCTCAGTAGTTACCTAGATTCAGTGGGGAAGGATTGAAATACAGCGACTAGTAGGTAAAGTGTTTCGATGTGGGATGGCACAAATGTTTTTTATCAACTCCTCTTTTGAGACTCTTCTTACGGTTTTAAAATGTATGTATATTGGGTCACCTGAAATAGACCCACAGAATAATTTGCTCTACATTTTAGTTTTTTTCTTCTCCATTTCAGTTTGGAAAGTGTCTATTGTTACGGCTTCAAGTCCATGAAACTTTGCAATGTTTAATCAGCCATTACTCCAAACCAGTATAATTTTTTACTTAGATATTGCAATTTTCTTATCTTGAAATTCATTTAGAAATTTTATCATATCTTCAGTGTCTGTATTTAATACATTTAACTCACCCTCTTGCTTCTTGAACATATGAAATAGTTATAATCACTGTTTTAATATCCTTGCCTACTAACTCTATCATCTACGTCAATTTTGATCAACTGATTTTCTTCTATAGTAGCAATCCTAATTTCATGCTTCTTTGCATGCCTGGTAATTTTGATTGCATGTCAGACTTTGTGAATATTACCTTCTTGAGTGCTGAATATTTTTAATACTATAAATAAACACCCTGGAGTTTTCTTCTGTGATATAGCTATGTTATTTGGAGACAGTATGATCCTTTTGAGTCTAGATTTTAAATTAAGTTGGATAAGATTATGGAAGTGTTTACTCTATGGTTAGTTATAAGGCAAAATCCTTCAGAATACCCTGCTTAATGCCCCATGAATTATGCAGATCTCCATTCTGATTGATAGGAAAAATTATTTTCAGCCTTTCGTGAGCTCCAGAGTTTTCTACCTGTGCAATTCTTTCCTTTCAGGTGTTCTGTACTGCGAATCTACCTACACTGACCTCCCTGGCTCCCATCTCATATTCTCAATTCTAGAATCTGATCAGTTTCCTCTCTGTGCACTGTGACTTGCACTATCTCACGAGGCAGTGAGCTGAGACAATTATAGAATACATCTTATTCATTTGCGGGTTCTCAAAAATTACTGCTCCTCATTGCCTGATGGCCAATAAGTTGAAAATTGTTATTTCGTAGATTCCATCTGGAACTCTCGGTATACTTATAAGGTAGGAGTAAAAATTCCACTTTTTTCTACTACATTGTTTCCAAAAAAAAAAAGGAAGTCCCATAAGCCAAATGTAAAGCCTAAATTATCTAGGCATGACAAATGTCCCCAAATTTCAGTCTTATTCAGATAACAATTAGGATGGAAGGACTATGGGTCATATATTTATGTTCATATATACATGCAATTAGAAGACTATAGAGCCAAAGTGTAACAATATTTTTCTTTGCTGATTGAAATATGAACAAGTTTTTAATTCCTTATTTCTAGTTTTAAATTTTTCCAACGTTTATAAACACATATAAACATCTCTACAATTACAAGATAATATAAATATTTAAAAATATGACTTGGATTACTAAAATAAAAACATGTTCTATAGGGGCTGGGGATATATCTCAGCAGCATAAGCACCTGCCTGGCAAGCACAAGGTCCTGAGTTCAATTCCTGGTACCAAAAACAAAACAAAACAAAACCGCATAAAAACATGTTCTATAAATTTTGTGTTTGCAATATTGATCAATCTCTTGCTGGATTCTTTGTGGCCTCTGGCATGCTTATTGCTTGTTTAAGTAGTAAGAAAAAAATGTAATCCAATTAGTAGATTATGCTTACTCATCCAAAGTCCCCCAAAGTTTCAAATGCTATGTTGTACAGAAAAGAAAGTATATTCTTTTTAATGACCTGACTTCATAAAATGTATTTTTATATTTTCAAAGTGAATTATAACTAAACCACAGTCTTAGTGACACAGTTAAATCCAATATTCATGTGAAGTACAGTATATAGGCGATGTTAGGAGGATCATAATGATCACGTTCATTATTATAACAGTTGCTTTTAAGTAATTTTGTGAAAGCTAATGGCAAAAATAATTCTGACATTTTAAAAATATGTTCCTCAGTCATTATTACCGTTAATTTCAACTTATGTTTGAAAATGCAGTTTTACTTAAATATTCCTTGATTTTCCTATGAAGGATGGATGCAACATTTTCATAAGAGCAACTAACCTTTTTCATAAACACTTCCATAATCTTATCTAACTTAGTTTAAAAGCAAGACCTGAAAGGATTATACTGTTTCTAAATAACGTAACTATATCCCAGAAGAAGCTCAAGGGTGTTTATTTATAGTATTAAAAATATTCAGCACTCAAGAAGATAGTATTCACAGTGCTTATATATATATATATATATATATATATATATATATTCATATATTCTGCTGTTAGCTACAAGTCACATAGACTTTTTCTGAATTCAGCAATTCCTCCATTTTAATATTTTCATTCACATAATGTCCTAATGAAACCATTAATGGCCACTGATATGATTTCACATCATTTTTGTGCTTTAGGATTTACATATCACTATACTCTATCCTTTTTTCCTTTTTAGAATAAACACATAGTCTTCTTCATTATGTGACCATCCTTTATTTTTTGGATCATACCACACTTCCTGAAAATCATTAACCCCTGAGTTTTATCAAATGATTTTGACCCAAACTTGTTTCAATAGGTTTTTAGCTTTAAAATATGTACACATTATTTACAAAGGATTTATGACACTTATTTTTTCATTTTTTGTTAGAGGATCATGTTTTCCAAGAAAAGATGCAAAATAATTAATATCATCAAATCTTTGCCAATACCGTTCTACTCAGAATCATTGAATAACCAGAATTAGCCTTTTAAAATTTTTTCTTCGATAACTCAGATTTTCTGATTTTCTTCAGAGTTTTTCTTTCATTGATATTTATTGTTGCATTTATAATTTGAATTACATTAATCTCTGCCCTTCCTATATTATTATTTTTGTCATTATCATATTTATGCTTTACACTGGGTATAGTTTTCTTCATTTTATTATTTGTTAGACAGAAGCAGATATAATTTGAAAGGAAACATTTCTTTCTCATACAAGCCCTTAATGACATACTTTCCCATGGAGTTCCATGTTGGCTGAATCACACAAATTCTGATATGTGGAAATTAAATTTTCATTCATTTCAAGATATTTTATAATTTCCCTCAAATGTTTTAAGTGTGGGTTAGTAAAACAATATCATGCAACTTGCAAATATTGTGGACCTTGTGGACATAGTAAAATATAATTTGGGGGCTTTAAAATGTCAGAGTGAGGAACTGCAACTAATATGTTGAACAACAGTAATCACTGATGATTTCTGAGAAATACTGCATGCTGACATATCCAGAGCTATGTTTCAAAAAAAAATCAATTTTGAAGGGCAGAATATATTGGAGGCAGGAAGTGGATAGGTTGGTAAGAATCTGCCTGCTACTCATTCTAGTCAGCTATACTATATCTTGCAGTCACATGTGCTAAATTTCTAAGAAAGAAGGATCATTTTTCTAAGTTTTCAGATCACTTTAAATTTATATCTCAATTTAAATGTACTAGCAAATTCATTATAGTGTCCACTGCAATCCTAATTAACAAAAACTTTAACTACCTACCTATGTGAATGACTAGTTTAAACATTATGTTGGCCAAGTCAGTTAAATCACTCAAATTGGGCTAAAGCTGTTGTTAGTGGAAAATACATTTGCATTTAATACATATTTTAAACTATAAGTAATTGCTGCTTAGCTACATATAAGCTAAAATTTTATTGCCATGAGACATAATTAGTGTGAAATTAGAATCTTATAAATCTACGCCTAATTATTTTGACTCATATACCTAAAAGCCTAGATGCTCTGTGTGTTTTAAAGTATTATAAGCTTTCATGATTGATCTTATAAAGTAAAACATTTATTTCAACAAATCTCTTGGAACTTATCAAAATTATGGAGATCAGGTTGAGCTGGGCTCAGAAAACAGCAATACATGTGATTCTGCAAGAATCTTGAGAGTTTAATGAGTTTTGTTATTTTTCTAATAGAGCTAAGTATTACAAAAGCTGTATTACATAATAGGCAGTGAGTTAGAATATTCTCTTGATTAGATACATAAGGGCATAGGGATAATATACTGCTATCAATGGTAGAAGACACAATTAATGGCTTTGAGGTTAAAGTAGTCTGTTAAAGTATTCATTTTTTCTATTTGGTTCTTTGCACTGGAGAGACACCTGAATCATGGCTGTTGGTGTACACCATAGCCATCTTGAAATCACAAAGTGACTGTTAAAAAATAGACACTTCCCCAAAAAAGAACTACAAATGGCTAATGAGGAAAAAGCGTTCAGCACTGTTGGCCATTAAACAAGTGCAAATCAAAACAACTCTGAGATTTTGTTTTACTCCAGTAAAAATGGCTATCATCAAGGACTCAAAAACAACAAATGCTGGCAAAGTTGAGGGAAGAAATAATTGTACATTATTGATAGAAATGTAAACTAGTATAAGCACTGTGGAAGTCAGTATAGAGATGCCTCAAAAAATTAAAAATAGAAATTGCATTCCACCCAGATATTCCCCTTCTAGGTATCTTCCCAAAGTCATCATATTGCAGTAATATATACACACCCATTTTATAGCAGCACAACTGACAATAGCTAAGCTATGGAAATAGCTGATACGATTGTCAACAGATAAAAGGTTAAAGAAAGTGTGGTGTATACATACAAAATGGAATAGTACTGAGCCATAAAGAAAGATAAATTTGAGTAATTTATAGAAAAAATAGATGAATCTTCAAACTATAATGACAAGTGAAATGAATCAGACAGAAGAGATTAAATATTACATGGTTACTTTTATGTGAGAAACCTGAAATGTAAGTAACTTAAAAAGCAAAATCAGAGCAATGGTGCAAAACAGGGCAGTAGACTTTGTGGAGATGAGAAGGGAACAGAGCAATGGAGGAAGGAGAAGGGGGAGGGGAAAGGGAAGTAAAACTGATCAAGATGTGCTGTATACGTATATTTATATTCACATGGAAATTCTCCAAGATGAATGTAATAGTTATGCATCACAAACACATATGAATACCAAAAATTTTAAAAAGAACACTTGAGAACTTTATCAATAGCAATTCTGTGAATATTTTTTCAATGTGAATCCCTTTCAAAATCTGATGAAAGGTTAGAAAATGGCAACTTTTGTAAACAAAATCCTCTTCATATGTAATAAAACTATATATGTGAGACATAGACACATGAGTGCCACATGAAGATGGAGGCAGAGATTGAAGTAAGTTATCTATAAGTCATGGAGCACCAAAGATCCCTAATAGCATGGAGTCCCTTGACATTCGCAAAAGAACAAAAGATTTTTAAGAATTTTACCACTTTGGGTAGAAAAAGATAGAAATGGGGCAAAATGAAGAAAGAATCAAGTGACTTTCAAGGCAGAGTCAGGAATGCAAAGGCCAAAGAGAACACAAGCCTCGAGGGTGCGGATACCATTTTTTGGTTTCCAGATGATAAGCGCACAGCCTGGGGTAGGAGGGAGAGGTTACGTGGGTTCCAAGAGCAACAGTTACAGTATTAGTAGGTCTTGGGACCTGATGAAATATCCCCTGCTTTGTTGTGAACTTGTTCTAGAATAGCAATCCTTTTTCATTTTTCCCTTGTCAATTTGTTCCTTTTGGAATATGATGTTTAACTTATGTCTTCCTCTACCCTATCTTGGAAGTAGATACTTTATTTCCTAGGTTTCATGGTTCCATCAATGGAGAGGACTAAAAGTCTCACTCATAATTTACTTAAATGATTGGGTTAATGAGGTTTAGGAATTTTGGTATTAATTGTACTAGTTGCTTTTTTATTGACTTAAAATTGATCGAGAATAGGCTAGAATTTTGGAGGATAACAGAATGAAGATAAAGTACTTTGTACAAAGGAGAGCAAAAGTCAGATTGTTCTGGGCTGAATTTTGCCCCCCAAAAAAACTTATGTTAAAGTTTTAACATCTCCAATCTGCTACAGTGACCTTATTTGGAAATAGCTTCTTTACAGTTAATAATAAAATCTTTGAGATGCCCTCTAATCCAATATGACTGGTATCCTTATATAAAAAAGGACTATGATGTAACAGACATAGGTAAAATGGTGTGGGCACATAGTGTTGGAGGTCGGAATTCACAAACCCAGGAAAGCCAGTGATTGCTGTCCAATTGCAAAAGAGGGATATGGAATAAATTCTCCTCCAGAAATCTTATATGAACCAACATTGCAACATCATGATTTTGAACTTTTGGGAAGGGGGTACTGGAAATTGAACGCAGGACCTCAAGTTTGCCGGGCAGGTGATTCACTGCTGAGCTATATTCCTGACCCTGATTTTGAACTACTTGCATCCAGAATTTAGACAAGCATTTTTTTATTGTTTTATGCAGCCAAGTTTATGGTACTTTGTTTCAGTATCCCTGACAAACCAATAAATTCACCCTCAAGTCTCACCCACAATATTTAGCAATCTATGAAACTTAGGCCCCTTCCAGTGGGAAGCATTTACTCCTAAACCAGATCTAGGGGCTAGATGCCTTGAATACAATACAATACAAGGATGGTGAACGTTTTAGTGACCAAGTGTACAACTTCAACCCAAAACCCATTCATTTATCACAAAGTGCCAATACTGTGATTAACGCTGAATAGTGAGATTTCAGTTTAGAAAAAGTGACTCATACATTAACATCTTTTGTCTTTAAAAAAATGTGCACCATAGGTTCACCAGCACAGGAATGCATATCTTGCTCCAATTTCTATGACTAAAACTCAATAATATTATATCTTTTAAGATGTTTGCATAATTTAATGAAGTAAAGAAGAGTGTGTTTTGAAAATGGGACAAGCTAGCAGCCGAAATTTTATTCCAGAATTTTCATTCTCCATCTGACTAACCTTTGCTTACTGATTAATGTGTTTTCCTGTCTTCTCCACAAGCATAGCATCGAATAACAAATTTGCAGCTGACTCACAATTTAATGGATATTCAAATATACTCTTTTTCAAGTGCTAGTAAAAACTTATCCTCTGTAAAATGAAATGCAAGCAATGGGCAAAAAGCCTTTTACCTACTAAACTGTTACTGTGAGTTTGTAAGTCTTAGGTACTTTCTCACGGTTGGGACACAATAACTCAACAGAGACCTACAACTTTACAGGAGGAAAGGTTTATTATGGTTCCCAGTTTGTAGAGGTTTTGGTCCATGGTCTTGAATGGCTCCAAGGAAGAGTGGCAGTGGCAGAGATGCACGGCAAACGTGGCTTACTCATGACAGGGCAGTAGAAAGCCAATACAGATCAAGGGAGAGGGATATATCCCTGCCTGGCCATAACCCCAGTGACCCACCTCCTCCAAACAGATTTCACCTCCCAAATCAGATTTAACATAAATGCATCAGTGTTGAGTATCCACCTCCATGATCCAATCACCTAACCAAAGCCCCACCTATGAGTACATGAGACTTGGTGAGGGGGACATCTAGATATAAACCATAACAAATTTAGTTTGCTAACCAGGATTAATATCTGTTTCCCACACCCAGAAATCTTTGAAATATGGAAAATATATGAGCTTAAAAATATATGGGTGCATAAGTCAAAATTCAAACAATATGAACCAGAGCATAATATTGCTTTGAGTTCAAAATGCCTGTAAACAATTCACAGTATAAAGGCAGGGTTCACAGTGAGAAGAAAATAAATGAAAAGGAAACAATTGTTTCCATTAAATTTACTTCCAATTTTCACTTTCTATGGGAAAATATACCATCATATCTAGGGTGAGTTTGGGGTCTACTTTAGGAAAGGTTTCTTTTTAACTTTTTTTGTGTAATGGTAAAAAATTATATTAGTTGGGAATAAAGTAAAAATGTAGATATTAATATTAGAAAATCATTCATGCATCAAGTATTTCCTGGGTGCCTACAGTATGTGTAGCACCATATTGCACAATGAGAATACAGAGACAATTTAGATATGGTGTCTATCTTCAAGGGATTTTGCTAATAGTGAAGTACACAAAAGTAACAATTACTGCAGATAAGTCATCTGATTCAACTAGGAATGGTGGCAGACAGTAAGGAGGAAAGGTGTCCTATAGGAGATTGCAATTAAATTGAATCTTAAAATTGGGAAGTGAATTCCAGAGCAATGTGATAGCATAAACTAAAACTGTAAGAAAGAGTGTGCTACGTGAAGCACTCTAAAATTATTAGTTGCTTACCTGAAATTAAAATTAACTAAGTGTCCTACTTTTACATTTTCTAAATTTAGTACCTCCATATATGGAAAACTGAAGACACTTCTGTGTTGTTGGAATATCAAGTGTAAGACAAATTTTGTGAAATTGTGCTGGAATGGTAGGTAGAAATCAGATCGTGAAAAACTACATTTGCCAAATTAGGCACTTGCGCTTACGTCTCAGGAAGGTTGTGTGCCCTTGGCAAGTTGACATTTTTAAATAGAGGTTGTCCAATAAAATGACAATGAATAGGATGTTTTGCATGAGAAGGCAAAGTTTGAGTGAAGGGGATTTTGTCTCAGAGAGCTAAGACTTTTATATAATAAGTAAAACTAAGTCTTTCATGGATTGCAAAGGCTTTAACACATGTCTGTCAATAATAAGCATATAGATGGATTATTGAGAGTCCAATGTGCTAGGTATAGAAGTAAACAATTTATATGCTATCTCAAACAGTTTTGAAAGAAATTTCTTAGATTAGATATGTAGGCATTTTCATTTTAAAACACTATTAATGTTTTATCCCAGTGATGGCATTTAACCTTTACAAAGAGACAGTAATTATTTAAGTACACATTGAATAATATCATAATGTGCACCTTATAATATATTATATACAATGAATGTAATGAATAGCATACCAATACCGATGTTTGTATGTATATATACACATTAATGTGGAGAAAAATATGTGAAATGCCTAAATAAATATCTGGCTTAATTACATTTTGTCTTTGTCAAAGTAACCATCTCTAATCTCACCATTCAATTGATGATTTATATTACACAATCTTTCTAGAAGGGAATAGTATAACAGGAATTCCTGTCTTTCTGAACAAGAATGCAATTGAATAACCTATGTCTGGTGTGACGGCGCACACCTGCAACCCCAGCACTTGGGAATCAGGAGGATCTCTGTGAGTTCGAGGCCAGCTTGGGCTACAAAATGAGTTCAAGCCCAGCCTGAACTGCATAGGGAAACCCTGTCTCAAAAAGAAAAAATGTAGCCAATGTATTGTTTTGTCATATAACTATTCATCTTCCCAGATTTGAGCCACAGAATTTTGGAGTTGAAAACTACTTCAAAATTAATCAAGCCCAGCTTCTCCTGTGAAAGAATCTCTCCCTGACATCCTAATCGTGTGGATTTTTACTCCCTGTTTAAATATCTACACTGACTAGGAAGACAAATGGCATCTATTCTACTATGGGGTAGCTATCATAGGTCTATGCTATACCATACTTTGTAGAATAACTTTGTTTTTCTAAATACAATTCATGGGTTTAACTTTGACTCCCTAGGCTTTTTTCTATTTATAAAACTTTCCTTCTGCATTTCCATGTTTGATTTATATCATGGTTTTAAAATATGTCCACATATTCTTTAATACTAGTCTTTTCTAGTAGTATAAATTGAACACACACACACCCTTTTTAGTGCAGGATGGAGTAACAAATTGAGTATGGTAAAAGTGATCATGAGTGACCAAAACTTTTTTCCTGGTTTTCCCTCTTAGATCACTTGCCCTGGGGAAAGCCAGCTGTCATGTCTCCAGACACTCAATCAGCCACATGGAGAGATCCAGAAGATTAGGTACTAATGCATCATGCCCAAGTCCATCAAGTAACTGAAGCCTGTGAGAGAACCATCTTGGAAACAGAATCTCTCTGCCCTCGTCAAACATTCCTATCATTGCAACTGTGATTGGCATCTTGATTGCAACCTTGTAAGAGATACTAAGCTAGAATGAACCAACTAAGCTTATTTCAAATTACTGAACTATAGAAACTGGGAGATGAAATAAGTTTGCTTTTTTAACCTGCTACATTTTGAGATTGTCTGTTACCCAACAAAGAACAACTAACATGGCATGGTTCTTGGAACTTTCCACAAACTGACTTCCTTTCTAGACAAATTAAAATTTGTTGATGTCTGTTATAATATTGTAACAGAACAATGATCAAAATTATTCTAATTAATGCCATGCTACTCAGTGTAAGCCATACTGAGCTAGCTTAAGAATTGAAACTCACAAGATTGTAAAATTGCAGTGAACTGAATCCTTTGATTTTTTATATGCGTCTTTGGCAAGTCTTACGTCTTTTATACCTTGGCTACACAATAATATAAAAATCTAATCCAAAAAATTTTGGTATTTTTTCATCAAATGCTTCCATCATCCCATCACTCCTTGCTTTTAAACTCTTGGTTTTGAGATAATTGTGGGTTTGCACGAAGTTTCAAATAATAATATTGAGAGATCCCATGCCAGGAAATTGACAAAGAGACATAGCTACTATGCATCAAACTAATTCAAACTTTGTGAGTTTTAGGCACACGTATGTATAGGCATTTAGTTTTTACAAATTTATCAAATATGTATATTTACAAATCCAACATGACGGTCACACTAAATAGCTCGAAATCACTTTGATTCTTTACATTGTCCTTTTTCTAACTATACCTCCTCAACTTCCTCGCCCACCCCTCCATAACCAGTAATCTGCTTCCCATGGAAAATGGCAGAGTGGATAACTAAGGAAGGTCATTCCAGCACAGAAACAGAGAAACAAATGAGCAAATCAACTAAGAGTGAACTTTGCAAAATAGTCAAATGTTTGCAGAAATCAAGTGAACCAAGAAATTGAAAGCAAAGCAAATTTAAAGTGGTTAGAAAGGTTTTTGGTGTTTTTACTTGCCCTTGCCCTCCCCACTTCTCTTGTGTGACAGCTATCTTGAAGATGGTAGCTGATGTTGTTAATGTGGGAGCCTGGTCCCTCATTCTGATGGAAGCAGAGCAAATTTTATTCTCAGAGCATTGTTTTTGTCTGTTTCTACTTGTCTGGTAATTATCTGAAGGACAGAAGCAAGGTGCTCGCCTTTGTTGTGCCTAATTCAGAATTCTCAGGGAGAAAAAGTAGTTAGGCAGAGAAGATTCCTTTAAAACACTGTAAGAAAAATGAACATCCTGCCACCACTGGAAGTAAGAAATCCTAGGCAAGGCAAACATTAGACATATTGCAAACCTTGGAGAAAATCTCGAAAGTGAATTTCATGGGAAAGTAGGGTACTGAAAATGACCTGCATACATAGAGAAATTTGAAAAGCCATGCCCATGGCCAGAATATGCTTGGAAAATATCTAAGAATACTCTGTGGTTTCACTTCTGGCTGATCTCTAGGCTCAGGAAAAACAGGAAATGAGAGATAAAGCAACAAGGTAAGTCCCAACAGTGGCAACTGACAGTGTGCAGATCTTTCAACTCCTCAGTTAAATATCTCCCCATTCACTTTATTATTTTTGATTCTATTATACATGAAATTTCATTCAACAGAGACACAGATCAACTGAAGACAATAGTAAACTGAGAAATAAATGCACACATATAGGGTCAACTAACCTCTGACAATGACACGATGGAGAAAGGGCAATTTCTTCACTAAATGGTGCTGGCAAAAGTGGATATTCATATAAAAATGAAACTGGGCTCTTACACCACACACAGACAAACTCTAAATGGATTAAAGACTTAACTGTGAAGTCTGAAACCTTAAAACTCTTAGAGAAGTCATAAGGAAACACTTCCTGAGCATTGATCATGACAGTGAATTTTTGGAAATGACACCAAAAGAATTGAAAGCAAAAGAAAAATTTAAAAGTGTACTAATTAAACTAGAAAGCATCTGTATAGCAAGGGAAATGATCAGCAAAGTGGAATAGGCGAAAGGTAATTTTGAACCATGCATCAAAGCGTCAATATCCAAATTACATAAGGAACTCACACAACTCATGGGGAATGTTAATTGGTTCAGTAATTATAGAAAATAATATGGCAGTTTCTTCAAAGATGAAAATTGAACTACCATATGATCTGATCCAGCAGTCCCACTACTGAGTGCATATCAAAAGGAAATGATACTAGGACTATGGAGATATATGTGCACTCTATGCTCATTAAAGTATTATTTGCATTAGTTACCATATAGAAGTAAGTGTCCATTAAGGAACGAATGGAGAAACAAAATGTATTATGCATATAATGCATGTAGATGTATATAAAATACAAAATGAACTAGCCCTAAAAGAAGGAAATTCTTCAATCTGCGACAAGATGAATGTGGAGGACACTTTGCTAGGTGAAATAATCCAGAAACCATAAGACAAACACTGTATGATTTCATTTTAAGTGGAATCTAAGAAATAAATTCATAAAGCATAAAATATAATGGTAACCACTGGGACTTGAGGGGACATGGGGAGTCAAAAGGTATAAACTTTCAAGGGCCGGGGTTTTAGCTCAGCAGCATAGGCACTTGCCTGGCAAGCGTGCGGTTGTGAGTTTGATCCCAGGAACCAAAAACAAAAAAACAAAACAAAAACAAAAACAAAGGTATATACTTTCAGCTATAAGATAGATAGGTGACTACAGTTCATCTTTCTGCATTTTTCATTTGAAATTTGATAAGAGGGCAGATAGATTTTAAGTGTCCTAACCACACAAATACAAAATTAGTTACTTTAGGTGGTAATAGATGTGTTCATAAATTTGTGGCAATCAGTACAACATCAAATCGCATCAAACATCTTGAATATATACAAATAATTCTTATTCATCAATTAGATTTTTTAAATAAGGAAACAGAGACATCCAGAATGGAATTTTTAAAAACGTGACCTCTGTCCGATGGCAACGGTCAGGCAAGCAGCGCTGGGCGGGGCCTGGAGTGCCTTGCACCTGTGTTTGTGACGTCATTGTACCGTCATCTCCAAGGAGAGAGATTGAGGTGTCTGAGGGACCCAGGCACCGGGACCACAAACATGTTGGCTTCCTTAGTCCAGGTCACCTTCTAGGCTCTGAGCAAGAGGAAACTGCAGCCCGTGGGAGGCACCTTCATCCTCACACTTTCTGCAGTAAACGAGATAAAACAACTTCTTAAAGATAAACTTGAGCTGATAGGTTTGAAAGTTGGTGTCCAAACCAGGAGCTCCAATGTCCTTTCCTACACTCTAGGATATAGGAAGGCAAAACGAGATTCTGATGAAGTTGTCTGAGATGGAATCAGAGTGTACACGGAAAGGAGAATACAGCTGGTGCTTTTTGGAACAGAAATGGACTATGTTAAAGACAAATTAGCCGGTGAGTTTGTTTTCAATAATTGAAATATCAAAGGAAATTGTGCCTGTGGAGAAAGCTTTAATATTTGAAACTTCAACACTCCTCTGGCTGTAAAGTCCAAGAAAGCTCAAGAGAGTGTTGCAGTTTACTGAAAAAAAAAATCATCTGATCATCACATGCCTAAAGTTTATAATGTGTGGCCACCAGGTGGGAAAATAAAGTGATCCATTTTGAAATGAAACTGGTGTATTAGATTCCAAAAGAAATGATATTTATATTTTTCATAAGGGGCAGAAAATTAGAAGCCATTACTTTCTCTGGATCATTGTTCTATAAGGAAAAATAATTCTGCCCTGCACTTAACTCTTGCATACTTTGTTAGAACCAGTTTCATGAAAATTGCGCTTCTGGGAAGAGTTCAGGAATGAATGAATTGGTATCCATTCATAAGATCACTGTTGGATGGCATCTCTCTCAGCGTTTCCGAGACAAGATTGGTGGCTTCAAAAACTCAGAGGAAAAAATTCAGAAGCAGAAGTACTACTGACTGCTGATAGTAATTTGATGGCATACTGTTTTGCTTTCTACCCAAATTTGGAATGATACCTTTTTCTTCTTTTTTGGTACAGATTGTTCCTGAGTTGCCCAGGCTGGCTTTGAACTCCTGCCTCAGCATCCAGACTCATTGGGACTACAACTGTGCACCACTATACCTGACTTGGAATAACATTTTTACGTCTTTTTATTTCAAAATTTCATTGTCAAATGCCTCGTTAGCGTACCCTTTAACAGTACCAGGTAAAGATTTCCTTGAAATGTACCACAGAGTAATTTTGAGTGATGCTATCAAAAGATAAGGAAGAATTTCTCCCCATTTTCAAAAATTTCTTACTTTTTTTTTTGTGTGTGTGTGGTACCAGGGATCAAACTCACAACTTCATGCCTGCCAGGCAAGCACTTAAGCCACTGAGCCACTCCCAGTCTTAGTTTTTTGAGATAGAGCCGTATTATGTAGTTCAGGCCAGCCTTGTGCTCACGTTGTAGCCCAAGCCAGCCTCGAACTCACAACGCTCCTCCCATCTCAGCCTCCAGAGTGTTGGGATATTTTTTAAACTTTAAAAACAACAACAACAAAAGAATAAAACTGATGATACAGAATTTCAAAACAAAATGATAGGAGATTAACACTGGTTAATATATTGCATATAGTTGTTCAGGCTATCTTTGAGATTATCTTGGGGATATAGCTTGTAATCTCGCCTTATTTTTCTTAACATTTCTTTTGCCGTTCTACAGGTCTCAAACATACGATCTCAGGCTGACTCAGAGATCTTCCTTTTAGTTGGAAAGTCTCTTGAAAGCCATGCAACCCACCCAGCTGCCTTGGTTCCATGCGTGAGGAGACACAGCCCTAGGTAAGCCAAAGGACTTTTAGCTACACCACACTGCAAGCCAGAAGAGGTCTGGCACTGGAACTAGTTCTCTCCATCCATGTGGGTGACATATGTACTCTACTCCCAGGCAGTGAAGGTAGATGGTATACTCTACCCCTAGGTAGTAAAAGTAAATAGTGGTCTGGCTTCTTATACCTGGTCAACATTTTGATAGTTTCTTTATAATTTGATGAGGATCATATTACTTTTATTTTGAGTAAGAAAATTTTATTTCAAAACATTTTAACCTGAATTACCATCATAGTCCTTTAGAATATTTTTTCTTTTGAATTTTGAAGCAGCAGTTTATACTAACAGAAGATGTAGCAGCTGAGAAGGACTTCTTTGGAGTGTAGTAATAATTGCGAAGCAGAGCATGAGACTCTTTTCTTAAAAGTTTCAGTATGTGTACGCTTCCTGATGCCTAGTTCCAGTTGTTACAATTGTTAAGCAGCATTTTACCCTAACATTTTTATCACTAAATTTTTTTAAAGGCCCCTTTGTGCCACTTAATTTATTGATTTTTTCAGGTTTGACATGTAAAGATTCTCACAAATTACAAAAGCTGAGTTGGTTAGTCTTATTTATTAAGTACCTGCACAAAATGCACCAAAACCATCTATGTAAATGTTCATGAGTCTATCAGTATTATAATTGGCGATCCACTTATAATTTGTGTGATTGAGTTATGTATTAAAAACTTTTGTCTATTTGTGATCATAAAAAAGTCATGTAACTATTCTCTCTGCAAGTATTTCATTTTAAATCCAGACAAAAATAGGTGGGATACAAAAAAATGGAAAAAATCATCCCTATTAGTTAAAATGTCAATTTATTAAGAATATTCAAAAATTGTAAACACACTTACCTAAAAACAGAACCTAAAATATTTTTAAAATTTTAAAATAACAATAGTAGTTGAGAGTTAAATATTCAGTGCTCTCTCTCTTTCTCAATAATGGGCACAGCAATTGAAAGATCAGTAAGAAAATAGAATACTGGAACAGCACACTAAGTCAAATACCTCTAAAAATATATTCATAATATGCCACACAGAAACAGCAGAAAATATACTGCTCTCAAATGCACATAAACCATTCTCCAGAATAGAAAGTATATTAGGCCACAAAGTCAGCCTTAACACATTTAAAGAGATTTAAATCATTCTAAGCATCTTCTCTAACAATAATGAATTTAAACTAGAGGTCAAAAACATGAGGAAAACTGGAAAGTTCAGAAATACAAAGAAATCAAACAATGTACAACACATTATTAAACAACAAATGAGTGAACAAAAAATTGCAATTAAAATTGGACAATACTTTTAAACAAGTGGAAATGAAAGTACAATAAACCAAGATTTAGAGAAATGAGTGAAAGCAGTGATTAGAAGGAAATCTATACTTACAAATCCCTATATTTAAAAATAAAACTCTTTTTAAATCAGCAACCTAATTTTACACCTTATGGGACTAGAAAAAGAGGATTAAACTAAAACCAAATCTGAGGCATAGATATATAAGATAAGAAACTAGAAAGACTGTAGGGAAAAATCACCAAAACCAGAGTATTTGAAAAAAATTAACAAAATTGACTAACTTTTAACAGATTAAGAAAAATGAAGCCTCAAATTGCTGAAATTAGAAATGAAAGTGAAGATACTACTATTGAGCTACAGTATTAAAATTATTATAAGAGAATACTATTAACAATGACAAATAGCAAATTAGAAGACCGGGTTAAAATGAACAAATTCCTACAAATTTTCAAACAATGAAAACTGGCTCAAAAAGTAATAAGAAATCTGAACAAATTTATACCAAAGACGTGGTATCTATGTGCTAATCACTTTCCTGTTACTGGAACAAAATACCCAACACCTGAATTTTAAGGGAGAAGAGGTTTATCTTGGCTCATGTCCATGGTTGGCTAAAGGGCAGAAACAGCATGGTGGAGGTGCACAGCAGATGAGAGTTGTTCAAATGGCAGCCAGAAAGCAGAGAGAAAAACGGAAGGTTAAGGAATAAGAACACATCCTTCCAGGTAATACCCCCCAGTGACCTGTCTTTTCTGACCAGGCCCCACCTCCAAATACATAAGACTTCTGGGGGATATTCTAGATCAACAATCCAAAACCTCTCATCCATTAAGAGTCCAACACTGTCTGCACATGGTGGCTCAAGCCTGTAATCTCAGTACTTGGGAAACTGAAGCAGGAGGATCACTGTGAGTTTGAGGTCAGCCTGAGCTATGTAATGAGTTCATGGCAAGCCTGAACTACAAAGTGAGATCCTGTCTTGAAAGAGTCTCAATCCTTTCCAAAAGTCCAACACTAGAAAATTTTTCTGTTTAAATCTATACATTTTAATGCAAAATGGATCAATGATCCAAAAGAAGGAGGTAAAAAGTATAAAAGTCTTAGAAGAAAACACAGGTGTGAGCTCAGGTTTAGCAATGATTTCTTAAACATCATACTAGAAGCACAAGCAACACACACACACACACACACGCAGATCAGCTAGGCATGGTAGAATGCACCTGTAATCTCAGCACTGAGCAGGATCAAGGTCAGCCTGGGCTGCATAGTGAGTTCATAGCCTGCTTAAACTACTTAGTGAAATCCTGTCTTAAAACAAAAAAACAAAACAAAACAAAACAAAAAAAAATTGGTATACTCCACTTTATCAAACTGTTTAAAAATTCTTGTTCATCAAAAGTCACTAGTAGTCCAGTAATCACAGCACTCTTGGAGTTTAAGACAAGTGGATCACAACCCTGTCTCAAAGTTAAAAAGAATAAAATAAAAAGGGCTGAGAATGTGGCTCAGTTGGAAAGGCCTGGATTCAATCCCAAGTACTACAAAACAAACAAAAAAGCAAGACAGGGAAAAAGAAAACCTCCACAACTGGAGAAAATATTTGAAAACTGTATATGATAAAGTTCTGGTGCCTGGAATATACGAAAATTCATTACAAATTTCAAAAAATTAAAAATGGCCAAAAGACTTGAGTTGTCATTTCTCCAAAGAAGATGTTTAAATGATAAGCATATGAAAAGATGGCCATCTTTAGTCACTAGGGAAAGATAAATCAAAGGCACAAAGAAATATCATTACATACCCTCTAGGAGGAATCTTTTTCCAGCAAAAGTACAAAATGCAAAACATTACCTATTGGCTTGAATGTTGAGAAATTGATGAGAATATAAAATGCATCTGCCCTAGAAAACACTTGGTGGGTGGCTCTTCAGGTTAAACATGCAATAACCACAACAGTTTCACTTCTGGGTATATACCCAAGAAATTTTAAAACAGATATCCAAACAAAAAAACTAGTACACAAATGCTCCTAGCAGCACTATTCACAGGAGCCAAAAAGAGGAGGAACACTCATATACTCATCAGTGGGTAAGGGAGTAAAAATAATGTGGGGTAGCCTTACAATGGGACATTATTCAGCCATGAAAGTAGTGAAGTATTGATCTGTACTACACTGTGGATGCATCTTGAAATATTATGTTAAGTAAAAGAGATTAAACACAAAGGGACACAGATTGCATGCTTTGATTTATGTAACATATCCAGAGTTGATAAATCCATAGTGACAGAAAGCAGGTTGGTGTTTAACTGACCTGGGGGGAAGGATTTAATGGGGAGTGACTGCTTATTGAATGCAGGTTTTCTTTAGGGTTGATGAAATTTATTTGGGATTTGATATAAGTGGTATTTGTGCAACATTGTCATTGTCCTAAATGTCGTGGAAATATGCTCTTTAAAACGGTTAATTTTATGCAAATTTTACCTCCAAAATGAATGGTATCACCCAGCGTCACTTCCTTGAGATCCACATAAGCGCTGTACTTTCTGTGTCTTCAGAGAAACTGATGAAAGGGGTAAGGCCAAGCTAGAGTGTCATTAGTATTCGCTACTCATGTGAAATTACTCTGTTCCTATTTGTGTACATTTCTACCAGACGTAATGTCACTTACTTGTCATAGTCTACTTCTCACCCTCTTGTTCCTAAGGCTACAGTGAAATTCTGTGCTGAATTTAATGATTACCTTCATTAGCTGCTATTGCAGCTGAAACAAAAGGAATTTATTATCTTGCAGTCATAGAGGTTAGAAATGTAAAATAGGCTCCATTTGGCTAAAATCGAGGTGCCAGCAGGGCTGCATGCCTCTTGAAAACTCTGAGAGAACACATCTTGCTTTTTCCATCTTTTAGAGATCACCAAGATTCCTTGTCCGGGGGCCCCTCCAACTTCAAAACCTATCAGCCAAGCTCCTCTTCCATTATGATAACCCTTCTCTTTTTTGATACTCATTTTTCTTTCTTCCTTTTATAAAACTGGGTACCTAGATATCTTAGGATACTATCCATGTCTCAAGTTCTTTAATGACATCTCCAAAGTTCCTTTAGTCATATAAATTAACATTCAAAAATTCTGAGGATTATTATGTGAAGACAGCCAGATATGGTGGCGCACACCTGTAATCCCAGCACTTGGGAGACTGAGGCAGGAGGATCACTGAGAGTCCTGGGCTACGTAGTGACTTCAAGGCCAGCCTGAACTACATGGTAAGGCTGCCTCTCTCTCTCTCTCTCTCTCTCTCTCTCTCTCTCTCTCTGCCCCCTTCTTTGTCTTTTTGAGACAGGGTCTCTATATACAGTTCAAGTTGGTCTTGAACTCACTTTGTAGCCCAGGGTGGCCTTGAACTCACGATGATCCTCCTGCCTCAGCCTCCCAAGTGCTGGGATTAGAGGTGTGCACCACCACGCCCTCCAAGACCTCCTCTTTTTGATACCAAAAACATTTTTTGATGGCCGTTATTCAGCTTATCACAGTATATTTTTGCTGAAACTCGGACATACTGGTTCAACTGCATCCCCTTGATTTACCAGCCTCGTCAGCCTTTCAAGGATCATCAATCAAATCCATTGATTTAACTGCAACACATTGAAAGATGTAAGTGGAAAGAACCATAGTAAATTGGCTATGTAAGTTATGCTGCAACAAAAAGCTAGATAAAAAATAAAATGAATTCTGTAGAGTTATGGCTTTTATTAAACCATAATGGTTATTTGTGGCTACTCACATCTGCCCATTTGGGGGCAATGCTAGGGGTATTTTGTAGATTCAGTACAAATTGATTATTCTTTCCTACATCTCTTCACTGAGATATTATTTTGGTGGTTCGTATTATTGATTTGTATCTTCTTACAGTAAAAGTGCAGTAATGATTTGTATTGATAAATGGAAAATGTGGCACTTAAATGTTCATTTAACCTAAAGTTTAACCATATTTTCAAGAAGTACAATGAAACAGAGACAGCATAACCTCCAAAAAGCTACAGTTTTTCTAAATATATGTAAACTACAAAGGATGGTGATATGTTTAATATATATAATGTATATTTAATATATGCAAAATAAAAATACAAACATGCACACATGTACATGTGAAAGAATATCCAAATAGGAGCATTTTTTTCTAATCCTTACCACACTGGGTCCTTAAAAGAAGTTTCTTATTACCAAACTAAAATGGAGTCTCAGTATATGAAAGAAAATCCTTTTCTCAGGAGTTCAAACTCAAAAGTTCTGTTAACATTCATGGCAATTACTAGCCAAAAACATAAAAAGAATACAGAATCTCAATATATTTTCTGGGTCCACTGGTGACAATGCGAGTATTGGGACATTTATTCCTTCAGTCTGAAATTCCAATGAGATCATAAGCATTTTCCATCTTAAATACTATATATTGCGTTTGTGACATCTGCTCATTTGATAAATATGTCTTCTGGAAAATCATCAAGTATGTTGATTAAGAAGAGTCAAGGACAGTGATTAAAGCAGGAAGGCCCCTTTAGGATATTCTTGACAGATAGGCATTCAGTATTTAAACACTTTGTAAGACTGCCTCAAGTTTTCTTTTTTTAAATTACCTGGCATCCTCTCCCTTTCTCCCTTCCCTCCAAGTCCACACAACCTGCTTTAACGTGCATGTTCTTTGCTTAAATTTACACATATAGCTGGCTGGGCTGTTTTGACATAAGGGAGTTACTAAGGATTTCCTTTTAAGCTTTGGTTTTATTGTGTTACTAAATCCAAAGAACAGAAATTCCTTTTTGCAGACAGTGGACTTAGTTAATATTTCTCCAATATCTTTACTGTAGCATTGGGAATTTGCCTTTTTTTAATACTAACTTGTCCCTTTACACTGAGTCACGTGTGTTTTTCAATCAAATTGTATATATTGATATTTCATTGCTTTCCTCGATTTTCTTTGTTTCCATTTGTTTCATTAAGCTGTGAGCCAAGAGAGTTGAGAACCAGACTTTTTAATGAGTCAGCTGTGTAGAGCCCAGACACTGAAAGAGGTTTCCCTAGCAACAGGAGATGTGTGGGAAAGCCTTATGTACACCATACCTTAAGAAGCAGGATTTACTGGCTGAGGCACAAAGCTTTCCCTTGGTCCTGGAGTTATTTTCTAAGTACCAGGATATTTAGTTTGTGTTAGTGTTAGTTAACAAACATGGTAAAATATGCTCTCTAAGCAAACTTTCCATTTTGTGGAAAAATTAAGTACTGATATTAAGCGTATGCATTTTCAGAGATAACCCTGAAACTCATAAATCACTGTTAACCAAAGGAGTCAAGCTTTAGTCAGTGACATAGTATAGCAAAGGTATTTTGTGGATCTCATCACCAACACATTCGTGGTAATAGTGAGTAGTCTGGAAATGGCTTGCTTCCATCCCTAGCTATAAAGGGGTCCCTAACTAAAGTAAATATCTGACACCTCATAGAATTTCTAGAAGAAAATCCAACTTCTAGAAAATCTTTGCTTGATCTGTGACTGGTCATTGTCATGGTTAAAATTTTCCCTAATTAAGCCAAAGCTTTAGATCTGATTTTCCACTCTGAATCCTAGGTTGCTGTACTGTGATGTATGCATTGGGTGGAAGTAAAAGCATAAGTTTGTTTCCACATCTGTTACTAAAGAAGCAACTTCAAGATCATTCTGGGAAACTCATTCTTCTATAATACAGAGACCATATACTCTCTGAAGTTTTGAAAACCAAAAACAGAAGTCCATGTGCTCCAAGAAATTGCAATTGGACCATACGGCAAATTTTAAACAAATCTAGCAACATGAAAAAAATTTCAAATACTACAGCTCAACTTAAAGCTAAACACAGCAATTTCCAAAGTCAAGATTACCCTTCTTTAATCTGGTCTATGGTGAGGAACTGGTTTTAAAGAACTTTTCATTTCTCTTTATTTCTATCACTGTCTTCTACACTCATCCATCCTCTACATTCTTATTCCTATTCTGCTGAAAACCAACAAGCTCAATCCCCACTACAAAATCCCTCCATTAACATCCAAAGTGACTTATAACAAAATCTGCCTCAAATTTTAGGTCATTGAAATCAAAATATTGAATGACAATTTAAAAATGACAATTATGGAAAACTAACGGTGTAAATGAACTAGCAGCAATGCTATGTGATTCTAGACTCAGCTCCATTTGCATAGCACACCAGAACAAGAATTGCTTTTGTGGTTTAGTTCAATCACTTCATTTATGGTGCTGAAACTAGATCATTTATTGACAGAAGGTTATTTTCCTTTGATAAAGGGAGATTTGGAGATTGTTTTGTTTTGTTTTGTTTTGTTTTTTGTACCGGGAGTCGAACTCACAATCTCCCGCTTGCCAGGCAGGCACTTACACCACTGAGCTAAATCCCCAGCCCTATTTTTTGACACAGGGTCTCACTATGCAGTTCAGGCTGACCTTGAACTCACTTTGTAGCCCAGGCTGGTCTCAAACTCATAACGATCCTCCTGCCTCAGCCTCCTGAGTGCTGGGATTAAAGGCGTGTGCCACCACACCCTGCTCTTGGAGATGCTCTTAATTTGAAATACATTTTTAATTTCCTGCTAATATATCTTAAAGTCAAGTTGCATGTACTTAGTATATTTTTTCTCAAAGATCTTACAGGGCAGGGTGACAGTGCCCTTGTGAACGAAATGCATGCCTTATAAAAGAGACATTTCATAACCTCCAGAACTGTGGACAGTATAATTCTCTTGTTTATAAATCACATAATCTAAACAATTTAGTCATAATGGCCCAAAAAGACAAAGGAAACAGACTAAGACAATCTGTAAAGTATAGTATTTAATGAAATTGAAAATAAAATATAATCTGTATACAATTTATATAAATTTTCTCAGACAGCTAAATGGGCATCCCTCTTTGTTTATGACAAAGAGGACAAGGTTGAAAATGCCTAATATCATCCAGACTATGATGAAATGGTCATAAACACTATGCAACTGGCATGATAATTCTTCCTTCTGCTTTAATGTAAATATACTAAAGGCATAGCTAAAGCCTCAGCAGGCCAATTCATTAAGGACTATTACTGTGTTATAGATACAGTGATTTTTCTGTTGGTTGTCTTTTAATAAGTATGCTCCAAACACAAAGGATGCCTGTAAAGTCTTTTTCAAATAAATGTACCAACCTTATTATTTTGCCTGATTTCCCTATTAGTATTACTGAGTAGTAAAGTTAGCCCCAAAGCCAATTACCTGTCTACTGAATAATTAATATGTCTTAACAAGTGTACTTAGGAAATGCTTGTTGAATAAAAGGGTAATGAAAGAATGAATAAAATCCCCAATTGCTTTGAGCCATCTTTTTCATGGACTCTTTAGCCTTCCTTCAATTCCTTCAATTTCTGAGTATTACCAGTATGTTGTATTATGGTTTCAAATGTCACATACATTTCCAGTTTGATTCTTTGATTTGAGTCACAGTAATAGTAGCACTGCCTTGCTACTAGACACATCTTTCTGAATTGTGAATTCTTTCTCCCAAACCAATTAAGTCCATAAGCAAACTCCCTTTCCCACAGCTACCATCTCCAATCAAATTTTGTTCTACTTCACATAGCTTTGTCCCTGTTAATAACAACTTTTTTTCTCTTGAACTATTATTCGGGCTTAGAATTTTGGATCATACCTGGCAATTTCTGCTCACCTGTCTTTCATTCCAGTAAGTCAAGCACTGTTTGTTTACTTTTGAAACAACTGGTATTTCCATCCATCTATATTATTTTCCTTTCTTCCGTGTCCATTCCCAAATATACTCTTATCCTTAGATTACTGCAAGTCTCCTGGCCAGGCCCTCGAGTTCCTAGTCCTCCTTAACCTCAAGTTACCCCCATTGCTTTCACTTGCTGTTGTCTCCTACAATGCTTAAAATTTGGTTCTCTCAGGTTAGCCCTGCCTTACATAGTTTTACACTTGGCCTTAATGTTGTGTGTAACACACATCCCCCTAATAAAGTTTAAATTCCTCAAAGGTGTGCTAATCTATTAAACTGCTCTGTACTTCTTATATTCCTAAGTACAGAGAATCCAATGGGGAAAAAAAGAGAGAAAGTATGTGGACAAAAATAAAGAGAAGGTAGGGTTACAGGAAACAGAGGATAAAATAATCAAAGAAATAAAAGCCAATTTTTTCTATGCAATCATACCCCAAGAGAAGTGATATCTATTGTGTCCACCCTGTCTCTGTCTCACTCACCCTAGTTGGGTGGGAGAAGCTTTTGTTCTTTACCTTGGTCAGCATTCTTTCCGTCAGTCTGAGCATGAGAGAGATGAGCTGTTAACCTTAGCATTAAAACAGAATCCACAAAGAGCTGATGTCTTGACTAGAGTACCGAATTTCAAGATTATTTGAAGACACTTTGGGGAGTAAAGAACTTTGCTAAAGAAACAATAAAACCTCTAATTTCTCTTGCAGGGATCATCACCAAGAACTTTTTTAAGAGTTCAACATCTCATTTATCACTGATTTCCACAAAAAATTTCACCTGCTAGCAATGCTTCTTCGTGCTCATGCTCTGGTCTTAATGTTTGTGTTCTCTATCAATTCACATGTTGATATGAAATCCCACATTGTGTGCTGCACCACTTGCTGTGATCTGAATGTCTATGTGTCCAAAACTTACACACCGAAACTGTAACCCAGGAACTTCAGGGGGGTTATTAGGTCACGAGGGCAGAGAAATAATGAATGGAATTACTACCCTTATAAAAGAGAACATAGGGAACACTGTTGGTACTTCTGCCATGTAAGGACATACAAAAGGTTCCATCTATGTGGAACAGGGTCTCACCAGTCACCAAATCTACTGCAACATTGATTTGAAATTTGTCAGCATCTAGACCTGAGAGCAACACAATTCTTTATGAATTACCTGACCTAAGGCATTTCGTTATAGCAGCCTGAACAGATGAAGGCAGCTTATAACAGTATCTTAGTAAGAACAGGCTTTGACATATTTTAGTAGTATATATCTCAAAATCTCTAAAATATAGACAGTATAATCCCAGTATTCTGGGAAGCTGAGACAGGAGGATCACAAGTTCAAGCCCAGCCTGTGAAAATTAATGATTTAGTAAGATTCTATCTCAAACTTTACAGAAACCTGAGAAAGTAGCTTAGTTTCAGGATCCTGAGTTCAATCTCCAGTACTACAAAATAAAACAAAACAAAAAGTTCTCAGAGACATAAGACATAAAAATGCATTTCTCATTTACACAAATTCAATCGGGAATCATTTGAGGGTAGAGATTTTCTCCATTTAGTGACTCTATAATTGATGCTCATTTGGTTTTACAATATCACCATTTCAGTACATCATCTTCATGGTTACTAAAAAGGGGACTAGACAGCTACAGATGGCATACCAAATCTTAATTCTTTGACTTAGTAATGTAATATCATGTGCAAAGAGTATTCACAAAGAGTATTCCAATAGTCCCAAAATATCTAAAATATTTCAGGCTAAATATAGAGAAGCACATGGAAAATAGGGAAAGAATTATTGTCTTCCACAAGCACCTTTGTAATCCAAGCAATTTTCCAACCATTTCCCACAGCAACCCTATAAGGTCTGTGGAGCATATAGCAGCTCCTTTGTAGAAATTTCTAAGTAAGTTGAGTGCATATAAAGACTTTTCTAAAGTAAAAAAAAAATGGCTAATAAAATTGAAATTAGAACCCAGGATGCCTTGTCTTGTTCTAGAGTGCTTTGTGCTTTAAAATTTTCTTTTTAAAAGAATAAGTAAAGGCTAGAGCTAGGAACACTCCTGAAGATAAAGATGGTGGACTCATTTCGTACTCAGCCACTTTATTTCTGGATTTAAAAAAAACAGTTATTCATCTTTAACTCCAGTGGCACAAGAAATAACACCAAGGATCAATAAATGGGATCATATCAAATCAAAAATCTCCTGCACAGCACACAGAACAATCAACAGTGTAAAGAGACAACCTATAGAATGGGGAAAAGGTTTTGCTGGCTATTCCTCAGAGGACTAATATCTAGAACATATAAAGAACTCAAAAAAAGTAGATCCCCCAAAATATAGGATCCAATCAAAAATGGGCAACTGAAATGAATAGATACTTTTCAGAAGAAATTATTTAAATAGCCCAAAAATACATGAAAAATGTTTAACATCATGGGCTACTAGAGAGATGCAAATTAAAACAGCATTGATATTTCATCTTGTTCCAAAAAGAATGTCTATCATCAACAAATCAAAATAATACCAAATGCTGGTGAGGTGGTAGGGGAAAAAGCAACCCTTCTACATTGTTGGTGGAAATGTAAACTGGTGCAACCATCATGGAAATTGGTATGGAGGCTACTCAAAAAATTAAAAGCAGGAATTCCATTTGACTCAGCTATTCCCTTTCTAGGTATCTTCCCCAAAGGGTTAAAGACATCGTGTTACATGGATACATGCATATCCATGTTTATACCAATAAAATTCATAGAAAGTAAATCTTGGAAGTAACCCATATGTCTAGTAACAGATAAATAGATAAAGAAAAGGTGGTATTTACACACTATAGAGTACTACTCTGCCATAAAGAAAGGTAAACTTGAGCCATTTGTGGGAAGATGGATGCACCTTGATATCATAATGTTAAGTGAAATAAATGGGACACGCAAGCTTAAATAGTGCATGGTTTCTCTTATTTGAGAAACCCAAAATATAAATAAAGAGCAAAGTAAAAGGTAGATAGTGGGAGACAAACTTTTTCTAATGGGAAGAAGATGAAGAGATGGAAGGAGAGGGGAAGGAAGTGAAGGAAAGGAGATGAAAAAAGTATTAATATGTGTTATTTACATGTACCAACTCTTCACAAGGAACATAATCGTTGTGTGACAGAAGCATGCTAATCAAAAATAAAGAATGGAAAAAATATTATTTCTTTGTAGAAGATACTAATGAGGTTGAGAACAAAGAGCATTCAAGATATATCATGTGCAGATCCAAATTCCTTATAATGAATGAAGTCATTATATATACTTAAGTTGTACCAATAAACCTACATAAACTAAAAATAAATAAATACATTATAATTCTTAAAAATTTTTAAATTTAAAAATGTTTTTCAGAATCCTTTTAAAAAGAAATTATCAGATACTTAACTATTTTTGTCTATATTCCCAGACTTCTCGTAGTGGTGAAAGAAAGTCTTTGTTGCCCCAACAGCAGTTAGCACCAAATGCACAAAGCAGTTTTAAAGAAATAATGCAGCAAGAAAATCTTAATACAGAAAAAGGTCCTGAAAAGAAATCCAGTCAGCAGATGTTTAATGGTTCATATATGGTCTTATGTCAAGGTCATTTGACACACACCTACAGTCATGAATATACTATGCTAGACAGATAATTTGTCAATTAGGCTTCAAAATAATAGACATTGCCCGTCGTTTACTATGCTTTTCCTTAATTTTTTTCTGCCACACTTACAGAGTTCTGCTTTTACACTTGCTACATTGTGTTATCATCATTGATGTTGGTATCATGCTTCTCCACCAGCTTTGAAGACAAGGATCATGTCTTATTGGCTGATATAGCAACAATACATAGTGAAGTGCTCCTACGTCTCTTGTTCCTTCTTTTGAGGGTTGCATGAGTTTTATTAATCATTTATTCCTGCATGTTCCTCAATACTCCATCCTAGGTCAACTTCTCTTCTCAATTATGCTCTTTCCTTGGGAAGTTTCATCATGCCTCATGGATTTCAGAATCAAGAATCAGTATCATGGGGATGTCTGATTTCTTTGATAGAGCTTTAGACTGATCATTGTCTACAAGTCCTTTCCACTACTCCTGAAATTTAACCCACTTCCAGCTGGCTCAATTATTTACCTCCCCACACCCAAACTGTCACTGCTCTTGTGTTCTACAGTTTTTTGAATGATGCCATCATCCAACTAAATAGTTCAAGCTAGACATTTGCAAGTCATTTCTCCCCCCTCATTATCACCTATCATGACCAATCAGTAGTCAAATCCTCCTTTTTCTATTTTATTAAAATTCTCTCAAATCCATAAAAGTTCTCTCCATCTCCACTCCTGCTGTATCAATCATGGCACTATTACCTCATAACTGAAATGCTTCGATCATTTCTTTTCCATTCCATTTTTCATAGTTTAGAGATCTGTCTAAACTACCAATATGATCTCGTAACTGTCATATTAAAAATAATCAACAATCTGTCATTACTGTTTTGAGTACATAGAAGAAAAACACATAATTCATATTTTAATGAGCTTGAGATATAGATGGGGTGAATATGAAATGAAAAAGCAGTATATAATCAGTTAAAGTTTTTTGCTACAAACAATAGAAGCTGAATAACTTAAGCAAAACTTTAAAATACATTAAAAAGACAGTGAATGGCTCCCAGTACCAATATAAATTCTGGAAGAATATGTTCAGAAAACAGTCAAGAGCCAAAAATAACTAGGTGACAAAAGATACAGCCAAAGTCACTCCACGGGAACAACAGATGTTAGCCCCTTGATTATCAGGTCGATGAATAATCTCTAACTGTTCATGTTTCTTTGCATCTCTTATTCAAAATTCAAATCCCAGTAGGTTGGTTGTATGCTTCAGTGACAGAGCATTTGCCTAGCATTTGAGAGGCCCTGAGTTCCATTCCCAGCATCTCCCTACCCCCACAAGAATCAAATCCCAGAATAGACCACTCGGTTGACGAAGTCTAGGTCATGCATCCGTGACTAACTTGGTGCCAAGAAGAAAGAGGTGAGAATACCTATTTCAAAATCTATGCTAGAGTCCCACCAGGTCTCAGCAGTGGCAGATTTTCTTCGAAAGGAATGGCTATTTAGATATTAGGCAACCTGCAAAATGACAACTGTATATAAATATAATCAAGTTTGCAATCCCTTATCCCAAAACCTAGGAAAGAGCTGTATTTCTGAATTCATAGATTTCCAGACTTAGAAAAGCAGCAAGGTCCCTGTATTGTATATTAAATATTACACTGAGTGGGATTTAGGGTGGTGTCTTATAATCATATGCATGTACATTTCTGATCTGGAATATGTGACTATTAACTAACTGGGACAAATAAAGACTAAAGAGAGTCTCATATTCCACCTGATTAACTCTTATTACCAGATAAATTCAAATCAGTTCAGATGCTTTAATGAATTATGAAATATTTTCTATTTTCATAGCTTTCATTATTTGAGAATTATAAGGAAGACATAATCAGCCTGTTTGTGTTAAGCACCATAAAAATAATCAAGGTTTCTCAGGTAAAGAAGAACATGATGACTCTTGAGAGATAAGTATAATTTACTGGAAAAGGTAATATTTGAATACAGTCTAACTTAAGAGATGAGTAGAGTTTCAGTAGTCATCTGAATGTGAGAAAGGACATACACACTAAAAGGAATAGGATGAGGAAAACCCTAGATGCAGACACAAGGAAACATGTGGAGAATAACTTATCATTTAGTCTGTGAATGGGAGGAGCAGGTTACAACCTGTGAAAAATAGAAAGCCAGATTAAGAGATTAATTTTATTCTCCATTCAACAAGGAGCCATCAAAAGCTTTAGAGCATGAAATTATATGATCAGCAGTATGCTTTGGGAAGGTTAAGCTTACTGCTCTGTGTCAGTTTAAAATAACCTGTATAGATGAATTCTATCTGACGTCACAGGAGGTGTTTAATTTATGCAATTGGAATCCAATCTCTCTTGTCCTTGTCTCGGTAAGGATAAACTGCTGCTCAACACAAACAGGTCAATACTTCTACACTTACAGAACATTCCCATTCACCTGCCAACTAAGAAGTATTCAAGAATTGTCAGAAGAGTTGTGAAGAACTAGTTTATTGGTGTAAGATAAACTGCAAACACACAATGCAATGCAGAATACTAGAATTAAATGTTAATATTTAATCACTTTTCTGTTGCTACTTGTTTCTTTTAATGACCTATTGTCAGCGTGACCGATGTTGTATCAGAATGAGCCAATTACAATTATTCCACAGTGAGAGCAATAGTTAAAGAGAAGATGAACTCCAAAAAACATTTATTGAGCATTCAGCAGGGTCAGACATTATTATCCTAGGCAATTTCGGTATGTGATATTCATGTCAGGAGTGAACTATTTCTTGGCCATGTATGAGGAAACAAATCTCTTTCCTTTCTCTGCTCACTCCAAATTCCTCCCTCCTTTCTTGGGTGAAAACCCAAATTTCCAGTTTTGGAACTTCTTTATCCTGAGGAACAGGAACCAATAGTCTTCTTTATTTCAAAGTATGTCTAGTCACAGGTATCACAGGATCTGCGTGGCTATATATCAAAGACCATTGGCAGTTGATTAGCCTCCAAAAACAAAAAAGAAATGCAGTCTCAGCCTCTGTGATGCTAGTAGCCTATTAGAGTCCACCAAGTATGAGCTATAAAAATATCTTCACTGCCTCTATCCTTACCACTGCATTTGGCTGCCTAGGATCATCCTTCCTGCAAGCTGTTACCTATAAGCTCTACCATGACACAGGTTGGCCAGTTATGGTTAATATCAGGCTGCAGAATATTTATGCTCCGTGAGTTAAAATACTTTCAGGAACTAAGGGTCTTCTGAATGAGTTGTTTTAAACCTTATTATTTTTCATGCATTTCATCAATATTATTTTAATACAAGATCGTGTAGCTGTTTCAATCCCTCAATCCCTTCTTTGAAACAACTCACTCCCCAAAGTGACTCTTCTTTTAATTTGGAATAAATTTTCACCTTAATATTCTAAACATTAGTTGATTATGTTAAAATATTTTTTAAAAGACTATTTAGCTGGCTATTGTAACTCAAAAGATAGCATGGCCTAAGGTAACTATTCTTAAATTGATTTTTCCCCGCTTCATGGGATGGAAAATGTGAATATGCTTTTGTCACTCTTGTGAGAAATTCTAAGTGCACAAACCATAACTGTACTCTTTCCCCTATCATTCAACAAAGCAGTTCAGAGCCAGGCATACGTGTGCATTCTTGTAATCCCAACACTCTGGGAGGCTGAGGCAGGAAGATCACAAGTTCAAGAACATTCTGGGCAATTTAGCAACTTAGTCAGACACTGTGTCAAAAAAAAAATTACAAGGTTAGGAATGTAGCTTGGTGCAGATGCCCTGCATTCAATAACCAATACCAAGAGAAAAATAAAGAAAGAAAAGAAAGCAAATCAGAAAACAAAAAACTGAGGGATCGCCTATTCTCCTGATTGTCCTTTTATCACATTAAGTGCCCTTTATCAGGCCTTCTTTCACAGCCTGACTAAAATTCGGTCCTGGGGATGTCTCATTCTGTATGTATACTCTTTCATTAGAGAATACCCTAGGTATCTAAAGATTGAGTTAATATCTATATATTAATGACTCCAGAAATTTATAATTTCAAGAAAATCTCTCTTCTGATCTCTAGAAACATATCTATTCCACCGCATACGAGGTGCTTCCGCTACAGCATTTCATGGACATTTTAAATTCAAGTTTTCTGTATATTCTTCCCCCAATCATCTTACGGTATGCCTCTGGAAACAGAGTCACCGTTCATTTGTAAGCCAGAAACTTAGAAGCTAACTATAAAACTTCCTTTTCCCTCAACATCGATAGCTAATCTGTCCTCAAGTCTTATCCATTTCCTGAGGTGAGTAAGTCTCTATTCTGCCTGAATTTCTGCCTTACTACAGATATCTCCCTTGTTTATGCTATTACTCTACTTTACCTGGACTACTGCATTTATTTTCCACATAGCAGACATAGACTGCAAGGTAGGTGGTGCTCTGGGAGCTAGGATTTTCCTCAGATCAGTAATTCTCATGCCACTGGTGAGAAGTAAAGTCAGGTGATTGTGATCAGAAGTCAGTTAACTAGAATTGTAGATGAAGAAACGCACAACTGTAAGCAGAATAACATGACAGACACACATTTCTCTGCAAAGTAATCTAAGTTCACAATTGATAAGAAGATATTAATAGAGCCTGTAAGGGTTAGAATCCAGGAGCTAGAAAGCCTAGATTCATTCTAGGGGAGAAGTCAGTTGTACTCATGACTCTTATGATGGTCATGAACCTGCCATTGAGGCTAAAACTTGGCCATAGTAGCAGGTTAGTATACCAAGATGGCATCGAGGGTATAATTGGTGGTCCGCAAAGATCTCTTCTAACTCATGGGCTGATTCAACTCTGTCTTCTAAGACCAGTTCTCTGGGAGAATCGAGGAAAGAATGAATAGGAATATGTGGATGAAGAGAGACATGAAGAGAACAGGGGTGTTGTACTCAAAAAGGAAGGGACAAATAAGATGGTCTGATACAACAAGGAAATGTTTTATTTATAGCTAACTTTATCCTCTTGCCAAATCACAAAATCAATTTCATTATACATTTCTTTTCTGCTACTATCCAAGTCTCCATAAAGATCTTTTAAGTTTTTAAGAAATTTTTTATTAGTACACGTTTGCAGTGCACAATGATTCCATTCATCATGGGGAATTGGTACATATACATAACACATCTTACTTCTTTCGCCTCCCCTTACCTTCCCTGTTTTTCTCCCTCTCTTGGTCCCCTTTCCATTTGTAGACATTTCTAATTAGACACAGGCCCATGGTAATGACAGTATTCCTCATCATTTATCATTCTCTCCTCTAGCATTCCCTTCTAAATATGCTTTCTTCTGCTATTACTGGAACCCACCAGACTTGCTTTAGGCTTGGGGATTTATACTTTCTGGTGTCTCTTCCTGGACCCATCTTCTCCCAGATATCCTTACTGCCTTCTCCCTCACTTCCTTCAGATCCCATCTCCTATGTTTTATCATCAGTCTTCCTTGACATCTTCCACCTGTCCATCTCAATCCCTTTTCATGTATATCCAATAAAATGTTAGCTCCACCAGAATTCCTTTTGTTGTTTCTCTATGGTACCCATGTGATTTTAGAACAATACTAGACTTACAGAAAGTGCAAAAATAAATATCAGTTATATAAAAAAAGAACAAATATTCAAATGCCACCAAGTGATGAGATACCCTAGTGAAAAAGTCTTCCTATTAATTACTAAGAAATGCTAAGGAAGAAAGCCCTTCTTATTGAAACAGAGGCAATCTGGCTGGATAGAATCCATTAGCTATGACAATCTCTGCCAACACCCACTCAGAACCCCCTTTGCCCCATCCATCTGCTAAGTGTTTCTATTCACGCATTTGCCTTGCGGCTTTGTTTTCAGTCCCATCTAAACTTTTTCTTGCCCAAAGGAAGAAGCATAATCTCAGTGTCTAGTGCATATTTAGCCTTTTCCTGTTTGAGACTTGGTGCTGTTTCTCTCCCTGCGCCTTCTGATCCACAGCCCCATCTCCTCAGTGGTTATCCCACAGCCAGGCTACCTACCCCGCGTACCACATTGCTAATTTGCAACATTCAGATTTTCTGCAGACTGAGTTAAGTACCTGCCTCACACTGGGAATGTAGGGACAAAGCTGACTAAGTTGTGTGTGGGCAGTACAACTGCGGAAACTAGTTTTAAAGCTGATTTTAGGAGCTGCTTGAGGAGTTCTGCTTATGACAGTAAGCCTCCTAAGATTGTGCTCACGCTCATGAAAGTGTAGAAAAATGCTAAGAACTGAGTTTTTCCAAGTTTAAAAATATCAATGTATACTTAATTATATCGAACTAAAAAAAACTGCATTAATTATTCTACCAAAATTAGAGTGGTCTTTTTCCTTATAAAAGTTTCATATGGAGCCTTTTATACACATAACTGAATCAGTTTAACAGGAAGAATAACTGGAAATGTAACTCTTATACAACAATTAAGTGGCTATGGAAGGTCTGTGAAATTTACAGTGCAGTCAAAATCAAAACTCCTTAAATTCTTCAAGGCTAAGGTGACATTAACTTAGGAGAAAATAAAGAAAATACCTTGTAGTTTATTTTGCATTTTACTTATAGTCAAATATTTTTATAACCAATTTCAGATAGAGCCTGATGCATTTAAAATAGAAATTATTGGTTAACTGTAAGCAAATTACCTCACCCCTCTGAATCTTAGTTCCTTCATATGGACAATGAGAGGATTGAGTAGCAAATCTGCCATCTAAGTGCAACATGATACCCTGAGAAGGAGGGATTTGGGAAATTTATGGTGTCAGTGTTAGTGATAATGCTATTAGATGCCTTGCAAAGTATATGCCAAAACAATCAAGAATTGCCTTCCTCAAAATGCCAATAGTGTCCCTCTAGGGAAACACTGGACTGGATGAGTTTTAAGATCTCTGCCAGCTTTCACAAGGGGACATCCTAAAATAAATTGCAAAGTTTATTAGACTTGAGTCTAAATATGTTAACTATTACAGTAAGTGCTGATGTTAAATAATCACTCCAGCTAAAAGGTAAAACTTGTTAAAGTAGATAAAAAAAATCAAGACCGAAATTTGTGCTACCAGACATACATTTTAAAAACAGGACAGAAATGGTTGGGGAAAGACATGATGAGCCAAAAACTTGGATAATGAAAACAGTATACATTAGGAAGGCAAGGGTCATAGAGTAGTAACAGATAAAATAGATTTCAACACAGAAGTATAAACAGAAACAAAGTAAGGTGTTTCACAATAAAAGGGAAGCTAAATTCATCAGAAAGACATAATCACCATAAATATTTTTGTGTCTAGTAAATAGTTTTGAAATAATGAAATAAATTTGACAATGTAAAGCAGGAAAATAGAAATTTCCACAGTCATAGCCAGACATTTGAATATCCCTCTTTCAGTAATTGAACAACAAGACAAAAAGTAAAGTTACAGTAGACCTGCACAATTCTTATCACTTTGAGTTAGTCAATATTTATAGATTTCTGAACCTTACAAGTACAAAGTGCACTTTCTTTTGAAGTGAATCTAGACCAATGTTTGGACAAATAGAAAAAATAATTTCAGTACATATAATAGAACGAAAATGATACAGAGTATGTTCTCTGATCACAAGGCAGTTGAAGTATAAATCAATAGCAATAACATCTAGGAAAAAATATTTGGGCTTAAACTTCCAGCATAAAAGAATAAAATGCGAGGAAAATTAGAACATATTAGAACTCAATAATAATAATAGTGATAATGAAACTATTTAACATGCATAAATATCAGATCAAGCAACACTCATAGGAAAATTTACAGCTCTCAATGCTTATAATGAAAGACGGCTCTACTTCAAAATGAGAGAAAAAGAAGAGCAAAGATAAGCTTTTTAAGTGTTATTTAAAAATAGATATAACAAAAAGTTGGGATGATTTATTTCAGCAGCCAGCAGCAATAACTTTTAATTTTAAATAAGAGAAATAAGACAAAAGCAAAGTTTGGACCCGTAGCTCAGTGGTAGAGTACTTGCCTAGCATGAACCCTTTGATCTACCTCTAGCACCACACAAATGAAAAAGATAAAAACAGATGACCATGAAATAAAAAAAAACAAACGTTAGAGAACATATTACAAGGACACAATTTGTTTCCTTGAAGAGCTCAAGAATGATAAACCTCTATTTAGACTGAGCAAGGAAAGAAGAAGAATGAAAATTATCAAAACCAATAAGTAGTGAGGGAATAGCAAAGAAAGTTTATAGATATTAAAATTATTATAAGGGAATAGTATTAATGGTCATATAACACAGTAAACAATTTAGGCAAAATGAGATAATTTATTGAGAAATATAATTTATAACAACTGACCAAAAGCTGCAATCATCTCATCTACATGAGACTGAGGCTGAAACATCACAAGTTTGAAGACAGCCTGAGCAACTTGGTGAGATTCTGTCTCAAAAACTCAATCAAAGGAAACTCCCCAAATATTACTTACACAATGAATCTGAAGAAAATTAAAATGTGGTGGTTAAAAAATTGTACAAAAGGAAAAGCTCAGTCCCCTTGTAGGTTCAGTGGTCAATGTTACCTAAATTTAAGGAAGAAATAAAATTAATTTTAAAGAAACATTTTTAGGAAACAGAGGAAGGATCATTTCACAAGTCATTTTGTAGTGCAAAATGTAAACCTAACTACAGAATGTGAAGAGCTCATTACATAAAGAAAACCAAGAGACTGATATTCCTCACAAATTAAAGCACAAAACCCTTAACCCAATTTGGCAAAATAAAATTCAGAACCACAGAAAAATTTCATAACTACATATCATTTATCATAGGAGCATAGAATTAGTTTAATTCAAAAAATGATCTAATTTTCCACGATTATTGAATAAAAGAGAATTAGACCTTTACAAAATTCAAGACCCATTCAAGATAAGAATTTTTAAGAAATTGGATGTAGAAGCAAACATTTTTTGGCCAGCTAAAAGTATTTATTAAAAAAATAGTCCCAACATCACATTTAATGGTGAAATTGGATATTTCTCCCATTCAAGCAGGGGAACAACGATCACTTTCACCATACCTGTTCTGTAATTTACTTGTGATAAATAAGGAAAGAAAGAGAAATGAAGGACATAGAGATCAGTCAGAAAGAAGCAACAATCTTTATTTTTAGATCTCATAAATTTTTGTGGAGAAAATCGCATGGAATCTATAAGCAAAATTATTAAAACTGATTTATGCCAATTAAAAATGTAGTAGAATACAAATTTAAAATATGAAATCACCTTTTGTTTCAGGCAAAACAACTTCAACTGAAAAACAACAATAAGAACAAAAAACAATACAATTACAATAGCAATGAAAGTATCACATTCCCAGAAATAAATCTAACAACAGGTATGCAAGACTTATACAAAGAAAATTAAAAACCATTGCTGAGAAAAATGAAGAACTAAATAAATGAAAATATACCATGTTCATGAGTTGAAAAACTTATTATTTTTAAGATGCCAGTTATACTCAAATTTATCTGTAGACTCAATGTAACCTTAAATACAATCTCACCATGCATGTTTCTCTAAATGCATGTGGAATAGTGTAAGCAACTAGAAAACTAACAACATATTTGGACAAATGCACTACCATATTTCAAGGATTACTGTGAAATTACATTATGAAAGACAGTGTAGTGCTGCCAGAAAGATTTATAAAATAGAGCCTAAACAAAGACCCGCACACTTACAAGAGTTTCCTAGTTTTTGGAAAAGTCACCAAAGCAATCCAATGGAAAAAGGACTGTCTTTTCAACAAATGACAGTAGAAAATAATGAAACTCAACCCCTACATCACATCATGAAAAATTAGAAATATATGGTTGATATAGGCATAAATAATGCATATTTTATATTTACAGAATAGATTTATTAATAGAAATAAAATACTGATACAAAAATAATACAGAAAACCTCAAAAACATTATAGTGAATGAAAGAAAACTTGTACAATAAACTACATATTGCATGGTTTCAATCAAGTGAAATTCTGTATCAGGCAAAACTAATCCGTGAAAATAAATCACATCATTGTCTCTGGTGAGAATGTAGGTAGGATGTGACTGGGAAGGATTGTGGCATTAGATAAGGTTCTGAGGCCATAGTAATGTTCTATAGTTTGGTAGATTTGATTTACATAATGTAATCATTAGTCAACATTCACTGAATGTTACACATAAAATTTGTATATTTCCTATTTGCAAATTTCACTGTGAGACTTGCAAACAAACATTTTACTTCAGCTAATGATATACTTGCTGAAGTGTTACCTGAAGAAGTGAACTACTATCTATTATTCAGTTTGAAATGCATTTAAAAATAAGATAAACTAATGGATAGAAATATAAATATGCAGTGAAGCATATTCATAAGTTCATTCTAAAATTAAAATAGTGTGTGTATCAGTGTTTGATGTACTATTCATCTCACTTTTTCAAAGATTTCACTACAACGTATTGGCAAAAATTAAGCAAAGAAACATAAGGAGTGCATGAATATGTTTATAATGATAGAAATTGTCTACAAGACACATTAAGTGAAGTAAATTAAGCCACAAATCAGTACTCATATTATACTTCTATTTATATAGGAACACATATGATAAAATATGTGTGTATGTTTTAAATATAGCTTCTTGTATTCTATGCATAAAATGTTTTAGGAGGCATAGAAAAAAAGATTGTTAATGACATTTCCTTTGTAGCTGCCTCAAGGGTAGAGGCTAGGGTTAGAACATGTTCTAGTCATTGTATAGTATTAGATGCTGTATGAAATTTTATCATATTAATTTACTACGTAGCCAAGATATGCTATGTAGAAAACTTAAAGTAAGAAAAATATAAATTAATCCAAATATCTCCTCATTTCTATTTAATGAGCTGACAATAGATAAAACTTAATGGCAGAAAGTAGGATTTGGAATCCAACAGAGACTTGGCTGTGCTAATTATCTAGGCAGGCAATTAATCAGATTCTAGAGAGTCAGTGTACACGTACTTATATACGTGGGAATTATAGACAAGTTCTTTAAAGCCTCCTAGCCTTTGTTGCTCTTGTCAAAAATAGAGATAATAATGTAAGAATTCAACATGTAATTCTATGGCATATACAAAGTCCTAGCACCCCTATGATGATAAACCCCAAAACAGAGTAGAAAAAAAAATGATTGAAGATCATCTGATTTACTAGGTTTTTATGAAGCAGGGTACCCTTCTTCAAAAGAGCCACCATAGGAAACCCAAAGCTCAGAAGACCATTGATAAGATCCCAGCACAAGTGTATGCATGTACTTGAAGTTCTTCTGCATGCTTTGCATGCTGAAAAAGGGCCTTCAGTTAATTCTGAATGTATCCTTCATGTCTGACAATCTTTGCTCTGGTGAAGGCAAGTCATATGCTTAGTTCCTTGCCCTTAATACACTTACTGATACTGAGAAGTACATGATACATTATTAATACAATTCCATTGAAGTGTCTGTATTTTCTGTCACTTAAAGTGTTAATCTTTACCAAGGAAAATTGTTTATCCAAATCATCACTTTTCTAAAGATTTTTGCAAAGGTTATTCTGCTGTTAGAAGGTGTAGGATTATGGCACAGTCACAGTCATGAATTCAAAATGTACACCTATGTCTGTGTATATTTAGTTTTACAGAGATATTAGTATATTTAGCACACCTATACCTGATTTAGTTGTACATAATTTTACAATTGGCTTTGTACAAAAAAGAAAGAAAGGTTGTTAGAAAGTAGGAGAAAGTCAAACAACTTTTGCATGTTCCCATTGACCTAATATACAGAAACAGTGTTGGAAATCTGGATATTTGATAATTGGTTGATTAATTCAGCAAATATTTATTGAGAACCTACCTATTGTATGCAAAGCACTACCACAGCCACAGTAAAGGCTGTGAAACAAAAATCAGGCTCTTGCACGTTGGTAATTTACATGCTTATTATGGGAAACGAACAATAAGCACATAAACATATACATAGTTAATGTTAACTGTGAAGGAAATAAAAGAGGATGGTGTGACTAGTCACTTCAAATGGGAACAGGGCATCTTTCTCTAGTGTGGGTTGGAGAAACGTCTCTAAGGTAGTTACAAATGAGCCGAGATGTTAGTAGTGAGAAAGAGTAGGCTAAATGTGAATCTGGAGGAAGACACAAAGGATAGGAAAGAAAACACACACACACACACACAACAAAGACTGATTTCTTGCCAGGGTTATAGCTCAGCAGCACAAGCCTGCCTGGCAAGAGCAAGGTCCCAAGTTCGATTCCCGTTAAAAAATTGATTCTTAAATATTTGTGTACACATTTAAATGACACTTTCTGGGCTCCAAGTCAAAACACTCATGTTTAGTAAGTGTGAGGTGAACACCCACATCTGCATTTGAACAAGTTTCATGTCCACCCCAAGATACTTCTGATTCTGATGAACTATGAAACACATTTTGAAAAGCATGGATTTACATCCTTGTTTTTCTCTGTATGGATAAATTTTCACACACTAAGGCCCAAGATTAGTTGTGGAATCCAGAGATTTGGGCCTAGAGAAGGGAACCCTAGTTCATCAATCAGTGCTAGAGGGGGGATGGAGACAGAGATATCAACTAAGGTAAGGCGCTGTCAGCCACATGTCTAGGCAGGCAACTTTCCAATTAGCAGAAATCAGTGAGATTTGTGAGACTATGGCTATTGGAAAATCAAGTTACTCTGTGCCTGGCTTTATATTTCTTGCTGTGTGTGGGTGGACCTGAGCTCATAAGTGTTGAATGGCAAAAGGAGGACTTCAGAAGCCTGCAGATGTACCCAGTCTCTACAGGAAAAAGGGGTGAAGATGTTAAAATTTACCTCGCCCATTGCTTCATCTCACCAGTAGAATTATCTAAATGCTGTTTACTGAGAGATCAGATAGGAAAGAGATACTATCCATGTTTTATTTCCAACCCCGATGACAATAATGAGATTCACCACATTCTAATTACTGATTTCTGCCTGGAGGAACATTTTGGCTTTTCCAATTAGCAATAATTTAATATGTGATTGCTTATCCTTTGTTCTTTTTTTGAGCTCATCCAATTATTGCATACCGCTTTTGTTTCCTTAGCCCTAAACACTAGTTTTATTTTTTTCTTAAGAGATTTTTCTTAGATCTTGTCCTAATTATTAAGCATTTCCAGTTGTATTTAAAATCATGGCTAAATGCTTTGTATTTTGACATACATTAAACAAATGGATTAAGAGTCATCTGTTTGCTTTTTGGGAAATAGTGGAAGTTGCAAAATATAATTTTGAGTTTTAAAAAAATCATTTTTATGCCCTTATACTATTATCAAAACAAGGTACATGTAACTTAAACTAAATTGTATCTTATTTGCAAACCAGTGACTTCAGAAACAATCCCTTTTGTTGACTGAGTCATCAGTCCAGGGCCCACTCTGTATTTTCCTACCTTTTAAATAATGCAGGACTCAGAACATCAGTGAACCAGTGGCTTTTCCATATTTGTGAAATGTCTTAGAAAGAAACCAATCACTGTCATAAAATTTCCCAAGAAACTTATCAATTTTTATTAAGTAATATCTGTATGGTAGGTCTTGTAGTTAGTGTCTTCCAAACCGGAATTGTAGTCTATACCTCATAATTCACTGTATTGCAATGTTTTATAGTTCCCAAATGTAACCACCAATTTCTTGATGGTAGAAAACTTATTCCATGCCTCTGTATGCCTCCATAATATCAAGCAAAAAGCTAAGGTCAGAGTAAGATTCCAGAAAAACCTGGCAGGTATATTCTAGTGCTATTTCTCCCTCAATTCAGTAGCTACATGCATGCTATGTGGGCATCCCTGAATATGAAATTCAATAAAATTAATCTTTCTGACTCAATTGTTCATCTACAACTTCACTGAAATGCTTTTACTCCTCTGTGGGCTCTCAGACAGGCTAACTGATCCGCTGATGGAGGGAAAAAAGTGTAGAATAGGCACATTTCTAAGAGTTTTCTCTGTCTTCATTAGAAAATCCCATGGTGTAAAGGCTAAAGTACAATCTTCATGACCACTCTATTAGCAGAGCTCATCACCTTTATCTCATTGATTTCATTTCTAGAGTTTCCAATTTAATAGGAAAAAATATAACAACTGAAACATTTACTACAAAAAAGACAACACTTAATCAGGCTGTGTTCTTTGGGAAAGGTTATACCTGTTAAAATATCTCAATTACATATCAACCTACCCTTCTCAAGAGATTGGACAGACAGGTTCAATCCATTGCCCTAAGTTATTGCCTCATACAAAGAATTTATTAGCAATATGTCTAGGAGCACTCTTGCTCCATTCAAATTTGCTTTAAAACTCTTCAGTTGATTTGTGCTTATGGAAGAGAATGTGTTCTCAGCGTTAACATAGCTTCAGCTGTAAAAATGTGGAGTAAGCCAAGAGTGGTAGGATGAGTTCTAATCATATCATTGGAAGAACTAGTTCTAGGCCTAATCATATCACTTATTAGTCAGGTAACCTTGGGCAAGTCATGGTCTTTGATAAACTCTCTCTGGGGCCTTCATTCATCCCCTGTAATGCTGCCTGCCCTCCAGTTTTCAGCATTTAAGCTATTTTTATGCTTTGTAAATGGTCGAACATGGTGCAGGTTTTAAAGGCTGATAGTCATGTTAACCAACCAGATTCCTCCCTTGAGCTGTACTGTTACAGCCTAAATATAAATTTTCCTGGGGGAAAATTCTAGTATGTAACTGAATGAAATTTAAAGTCCTACTGCTGCAATTTGCTTCTTGATGGCAAACGTTACCTAGTTCTCTTTAGAAATGAATGTCTGCACCGTCACTTGGACAGCTCTCTACACAATTCTTTCTTGTTCTTTCAGGCTGTTTAAAGTCTAGTTCCTTGATAATGTTTCCACACCACTCTTATTTTCTTCCTCTCCTGAATTCTCCAAGATTTTTGTGATGGTTCCATTTATTCAATGTCAACTCCTCCAACAATCCTTTCCAGACACTCCCACCACATCCGGCATAAGGACACTTCACCTGTGCTCCCAGTGGCCCCTAGGCAGGGTATACTTATAGCACCAGTCCCACTTCATGTTTTAAAGGGCATAGTTAAAGAGCAATCTTACATAAAATTGAATGAAATGATTTTTGATTAATCACCATGCAGCTTAAGAAATAATATCATCATCAGTATACTGAAGCCCTCTAGGCATACATTTCTCTCTTTTGTTCTGATGTAACTACTATTCTGTATTGATGTGCATTATTCCATGAAATTCCATATCATTACCTACAGAAAAATGTAGAACTATAAAACATTTAACATCATTTGGCATTTTTTTTAAAAATGGAAATGGAAATGTGCTGGAAGTATTCTCTTGTAGTATATGCTTTTACTCAATGATTTTTTTGTGTGTGCTCTTCAGTATTCTACAAAATTCTCAGCCTTGAATATTGCAAGTTGAGCAAACCTAATCCAAAAATCTGAAAGATAAAATACTTTGAAATCTGAAATCATTTGAGTATCCACATGTATTAGTTAACTTTTCATCACTGGGAAAAAATATCTGACACATACACCTCGAAGGAGGAAAGGTTTATTTTAGCTCACAGTTTCACAGGTTTCACTCCATGGTCACCTGAATTCAAGGCAGAAACATGGTGGAAGGACCTGGGAGAAGAAAGTTGCTTCACCTCATGGTGGCCAGAAGCCAAGAGAGCAGGAGAAGATAAGAGGGAGGGGATCAGGAGCCAGATATAGTCCCCATGATCATATCCCAAGACCCACTTCCTTCAAATAGATCCCTCCTTCTGATAGCCCATTCAGTAATAAATTCATCAATGGCTTACTCCATTGATGAGTCAGGACCCTCAGAGTCCAATCACCTTTTCAGGGTTCTCTTCATCCAGTCAACTTGGCAATCAAGGTTAACTAGTGCACCATATCATGCACACAGTTTTTTTTTTTTTTTAACATTTTGGATCTCAGATTTCTATTTTAGGAATGCTCAACTTACAAAATTCATACAAGTATTCCAAAATCTAAAATCTGAAACTTTTCCAGTGTCAGGTATTTTGGATAATGAGGATTCAGCCTATACAATGTATTAATTGATTCTTTTTAACTGACAGTTTATTTTATCAAAACTATCTTAAGCTTAGTATGCTATGAACATTCTTATACTAGACTTTTGCTGTACATGTATACATTTTTATATGAAGCATACACATAGAAGTAGTATTATTGGGTCATAAACTATGTATGTGTTATGCATTAGTAAAACCAGCCAAAGAGCTCTTCAAAGTGACTATAAAAATGTATACACCCATCAGCATCATATGGCATTTTCCTATGCCCTGTGTACTCTCAAACACTTAATATGGTTAGACTTTTAAATCTGCTAGATCTTATTTCACTCCAGATTCACTCTTTGTTCATTTCTACTGTGCTGTGTGACCTAGAAGATCGAACTATATGGAGGACAGCAAAGGACTCCCCTGTCCGTGACTTCTATTTAGGTTCATGTGGGGAATAAAAGAAGAAAACTGAAGGGAGGAAGAGCAATTTGCATTCCTTCAGTGCCTGCTCTGTGAAGTAACCACACTAAAGGCTGGGATCCTCCTTTCATCATTTAGGTTGGAGTAAATAGCTTTCTTGATTTTTGCAGTTCTTTATTCTGCATATCAAACATTCTTGAGGGGGTTGTAGGCACTGTAAACGTCTTCTCCCTATGTGTAGCATAGTCTGTCTTTTAAAAATTATCTTTCAATGAACATTATAAAATTTTATAGAAATTGTAATTATCAAGTCATTCTTTTTATAGTATATACATTCTCTTTTTTTGGTACTGGGAATTTAACTCAATGCCATCTCACTGAGCTACATCCCCAGCTGTTTACCTATCTATCTATCTATTTACTTACAGTTTCCTTAAGTGAACCAGTCCGAGCTCAACTTGCAGTACTCCTGCCTCAGTCTTCTGAGTGTCTGGATTATGAACATGCACACCCCACCTGGTTATACTTATTTTGGTTTTCTTAAAAAGGAATAGTTCTCCAAAGTCCTAAAGGTTTTTCCTAAATTTTCTTCTTGTAGATTAATGACATTTAATGCTCCTAGCATTGATTTGTGTATATAGTATAAAATAAAAATCCATCTTTATTCAATTTTGTTTAATTTACTTTTCAATCTTGCTTTCTCCTTTCTCATCTTTTCTGTTCCCTTCTTTCTCTCCCTCTCCCTTCCCCTCTTCTTCCTTTCTCTCTCACCACCTGTCTCCTTGAGGTTATTACATCTCTCTTTTTTAGTCCCTTTTTTTTTTTT